>JAPYYV010015136.1:0-18595 GCA_030522625.1 Copidosoma aretas
GGCGGGGGGGGGGGGGGGCGGGGGGTAATACGCTGCGATAAAAGTAATAGCGGCGTGCGATCGGAATCCTCTAATGATACCGATCGGCGCGCGGCGGCGGGAAGTGTGTGGGTTGTACGGTTGGATGGTTGTTGCTGTTGCCGGTAGCAATTTTCGGGCAATTATCCGGTATGCGCGCCCGCCGGGGCTCGCGTGCCGCTGATGCTCCGCGCAGCGGCCGATCGAGAATCCGATCCGTGGAGCTTTTTTTCCACGGTGGGTGCGAGCGGCTGGTTAGATTCGGGGTTATCGGAAACAAGGTTTTTCGCGATCAATCGCCAATCGTACATTTGAATTTTTGCCCGAAATCGAAGCTTCTGCCTCACCTCGCGGGTATCACTTATTCGGGACGAACACAAAAATAGCTGCTCCAACTCGATCCTGCACCCCTTTCTATTCGCGGGATTTTCAGTTTCATCGATTCTGTAATAGTTTTCCTGTGCCATATCGCATCGTATTTTCTTACAATCCGATGATGGAAACTGTTCCACTTCTCGAAGATGCGGTTGACGGTATTTTCGAGGAAACGGGGGGGCTTAGCCCCTCCCCCCGCCACTGTGTTTCCGCGAACGCAAGAATAACTGGCTCCGCTCGCTGTTCAGGGGGACGCGGAAAATCGCTTATTCGAGGCGGACTTTTCAGATATTTCCAAAAGCGAGTTATCGGAGCGTCCGAACGGCACGACGACGAAACCAGGTAACAATGAAGTCGCATGAAAAAAGGATTATTGAAATTTTCGATTTCGTCGCGCACGGAGCAGTGTGTTTCGGTGGCCCGCCCGTCCCGCGGGAAAACCAAGTTTGCCGGGTCGCCCGAGTCGTGGCCGCTGTTGTTTCTGCACGAGGCGCCGAATCGATCGGAAGTTAATTCACCGCGAGCGGCAGCTAGTTTTTCCAAACTGGCGGTGTCTCCATCGAGCGCGAGTAATTGATGATCAAACGGTCGTTAAAACAGCGTCACCGACGAATTACTCCATCCGCCCGGTAAATATTTCGCGAATTTCTCTGCGTGCCCCGCGGATAATCCCACCACGCCCGCCCGAGACCGATAATCATTCGATTATGCCGCTCCGTAATAGCGCAATAATCGTGTTACCCCTCGCCACTGGACGCGAGAATATACAAACACGGCTCCCCGGGCGGGTCGACGCGAAAAATTCCGACCCCGTCCGGCGAGCGTTTTGGGGGGGCCCTGATATAATTTCGATCCCATTGCAATGCGACGGAGACGGTTTCCTCGGCGGAGAGGGGGGGAGCGAGCTCTAATAAATTCGATTGGCTCGGCGCTGGCGCGCATAAAAGCCCGTGCTAGTTGACTTTGCGCTAAACTTGAATTGAAGCGTTCGGGATCTGCAGGAGCTTCCGAAAACGTGGGGAAGGGGGGGGAGGGAGGGGTAAGCCCGGTGATTAGGTTTAACGAGCTTTCGGGCCGCACCGGTTGCGTTAGATTAAGCCCGAGTGTGTGTGTGTGTGCTGTGTGAGTGTTTTTTGACGACTGAAATTTTCAATACGAGGATTCGGTAATGTGATTGAATTTATTCAAAACCCGATCCGATTGTGCGTGCTGGTTTTATTTCAGGGCTTTAGTCAATTAAAAGCGGTCGATTGAGTCGGGGAAAAGTTTAATTTCCGATGGCTCGTTGCGCTCCGAGTGATTTACATTCACGAAACTTTGTTCAAAGCCGCATGAATATTCAAATTGTTTCACAGTATACGGTTACAAGCATTTCGCCGGTAAAAATAAATTTCGCTCTCGATGCGTCGATCATTATTCGATCGAATATCTGAAAAATTATAGGTCGATGTACGCGTTTCCCGAGAAACCGGTAAAAACTACCGTCGAACGAACGCTCTGAGGAGGCTCGAAGGGCCAGACCGGCGCAGGCCGTTTACAAAATTCAGCTCGCGCGGGCCGTTGACTGCCGGCAGACCTCTTCTCTCTCCGGCTCTCCTCGGGACAAAGGCCCGCGAATTACAAAGCAAACCTCGACAAAGACCCGAGCCGGGGGGGGGGAGGGGCGTCAGGAGGGGGTGAAAAAAAGTCGAGGCCCAGAGACGGGCACACAAGTGCCGCGACGTTGTCATACCACCCAAAGAAGTCAAATCGTCAAAAGCCCGAGCGCAAAGCTCTGACGGCGTCTTTTATGTGTGCTTTTTTTCCTCCCCTCCTCCGCCGTTCGACGAAAGCTCGTGACTAGCGCCGGTAGAGCTATTGTTTACACCCCAGGGCCCCTCGAGCGCGGAGCTTTTCCTCTTTACCGATGACGGGGGCTCCCCCCCCCCTTCGTTTTGCCCCCCCCCCCCCCCCCACACAGATACGCACGAGTTTACGTGTAAGCTGGTACAAGCCCTCGTCCGTGTATCGGTCGCAATTGCTTTCAGCTTTGTTTCATATTTTTCCCAGACTCCGTCCGATGAGAAGGACTTTTATTTTCCAAAAATGATTTAACGTTCGGAGCGTTCGACGAATCGATGTTTCTCGTGTACGACCGTCATCGAAGAGCGACTTCAATTCCGGCTACATCTTTCCCCCCCCCCCTTCTATATATATATTTCCCGCTAACGAACGTATGAGGCACCGTTTCAGGTACTCCGATTGCTCGATTTTTTACACACTCGCATACATACATAGACACGTGCAGGACTGTGTCCGGGCGCCGCTGCTGCTCCAATTAGAGGAAAAATATGATTGCCCTCTCGACGGAGCAAAAACGAACTGCGGCGCTAATCCCGAGCAAATAAACAAGACCCCACCACCCTCGGGCGAGCCAGGCGATTAAAAAAATACGAACGACGTACGTACAGACGGCTCGACCGTAATTCGGCTCAGAGGCTTTAGTTGAGAATTGGGGAGGGGGGGAGGATAAAAGCTGACGGTACAGCCAAACACTTTGTAATTCCGTGAACTTTGAGAACCATCAGCAGGGGGGGGGGGGGGGACAAAAAAAAGAGCACGCCGGCCCGGCGGGCAGTGAGCCCCTTTCACGCCCACGCGCGCGAAAAATGCGCGGCGCCCCCCCACTCAGCTGGCATTGAGCCCCTTTCACGCCCACGCGCGCGAAAAATGCGCGTCGTCCTCTCATTATGCTCCTTCTCCTCTTTGCGACGTGCACACATACTCTGTCTCTGCAGCGTGCGCGTGTGCGCTTGCAGCGCGGCCGTCTTTGAGCTTACATTTGCGCGGTAAATGAGGAAAATGGCTGTACTCTTTGCGAGGCTGCCTCGGGATGCTCTAATGCAGGATCGAGTTACGCAAACGAGAAAAGAAAATTCCGGGCCGCCGATCCTGCCTCTTTTTTCTTCGTTCTTCGGAGGAGGAGGAGAAGGGGCCTGTATACGTCCACGAAGACTCATCGGGTTCTAATTATTTCGACCGAGAACGGGGAGGAGTCACTCAAAGAGTGCCGATGTCTTGGGTGCGCAGGGCAGCTTTTTTTACCGTCTCGGCTGCAAAGGAAGAAAATTAAGATCGTCGACGTCGCGGAATACCACGGGGAGAATACGAGGACTGTGCGGGCTTGTACGAGTGTTGGGAGCTTGCAATGCTTTTCAGAGTCCATCGGCACCTCCGACAGCGAGACTTCGCGCCTCCTTGAATTTCAATTTGTATTACGAGCGCGCACATCCAACGCCGGACTGGGAAATTCCATCCTTGATTCGGACTGCGGAGATATTCTTTTTCTCCAGTGTTTCTCTCCCTCTCTCTCTTTGGCAGCGGCTGCTGCTGTTTTATCCGCCTGTGAGTCGGGGCGTTGCTCAATTACCAACATTAGCTTTTGAGCTCTCCGAAGAGCCCGCGCTCGAGGCGCGCGAATTTATTTTCTCTTCTTTTTCGAGCATCATTGTTGTACCTTGTGTTCTCGCGAGGGAAAAAGTAGTGCACCGATGATGATGATTTTTTCACGTCGTTTCTTGGGTGTAAAAGTTTATATTTGCAAGAATGAAATTTTCTAATGGTCTAACGGAGCTTTAGAAATTTAACATTAATCTTCTTCAATGGAGTAATTAAAACGGCAAAGTTTACAACCACTCGGAACAATAATTACTCGACTAATGGTATAGTAGAAACACAACCCGTAAACTTCCAACATTTGTACTAAAAAGGGCTTAAACACAGCCGGCTGCCCGAGCAGCTTTTAAAGTAGCAATTAAAAAAGGCTCTTCGGAGTATTACATCGTTTGCCCTAATTCCCTTTGAACAAAAATTTTACGAATTCAGGATACGAATTCAGGATTTTGAAAATTTCATGTTGAAATATAATTGAAAGTCGATGCAGAGTCGATGTAATCGAATGAAGATGAAGAGAGAGTCGATGTAATTAAATGAAGATGAAATCAAGGTAAAGTAACCGTGTGCCCTGTAAAATAAAAGTAAGATGAAAGTTACACGCGAGAGAAAACCGCAGCCATTAGCCCGAGTGGACGGTTAAAAATCGAGCACCCGCTCAATCGCGTGAAACCCCATACGGAGGGCCCTTCATGCACTTTCCCCTCTTTCAGGCATCTTGGCTTACTTGTACGTGCATTTTATAAATACAAGGATCAACGTACAGCGCCCGATCGCAGTACATGTATGCACATACCCGCATCGTACAACGGCTGTCTGCATTCGGGATTAGATGTGCGTGCATGCATACACAGTAATATCGTTCGATTTTACGGCGCGGGCGCGCGGCGTGCTAAGTATACATATACACCGTGGTACAACCCACGCGTGACTTTCCTCTCGAGCTGCCCTCTAAATTTATAACGAGACAGTCGTTGTTGTTGTTGCTGCTGCTGCTGTTGATGCACCGCAGGGTCGTACGCGTGACCGCCATGATCGAAAAAAGTTTGGCGGCAACTCGACCCCGTGTTTAAAAAGTGCCGCACGGTCGGGTGAAAATTTAATGATCCCCAGCTCGCCAGCGCGGTGTAATGAGACTGCAATCGTAACTTTCGCGCAAACAATTATCCCCCCCCCCCCTTCCCCCGTCCACTTCTCGCTCCCCCTTTTTTCAAAGTGCAAAAAAGTGCCTCGGGACGGCATTACGATGAAAAATTTCGGAGCGTTTGCCAAAAAACCCCAAAACGCAAGAGCAGCCGCCGGAGGCGGAGCGGGATATTCGCAGCGACGTATCCCCTCGAGCTAATTTCCAGCGAGCAGCAGCTGCCTTTCCTGATTAATTATTCCGCCGTCGACGATAACGAACGCCGGCCCGGCGGGGTGTATACTATACATGCACGGATATCGCGCCGCGCGAATTCGCCGGTATTAGCATTGCGACTGAGACGCGCGCGTGTGTACACGGGCGAAAGGAGGGGCGAAGATCAGTTGCTCCGGCATCTGCCTGCGGAGCGGGAGGAGTAATGATCGGGCGAGTGTAAACTGCAGTGATGCCGCTGCTAACTCCGCGCGACGAGTCGATGCGCGTCCGACGGTGCAGGAAGGAGGGGCCGTTTCGTACTGCGATTAATATAGCCAGCAGTCTTCTCGTTTATTACTATTATTTTTTTTTTTTCCACCTTTCCGTTTTCGATGTATTTCGCTCGCCGCGATGCAAACGCAGGGGCGTACTGCGCGAGGCTCAATTAAAATTAAGTGGCAGCAGACTGGCTCCGCGGTGTGCCCTATACAGCAGACGGGCAATCCGGGATGTGCACTCGGTACAGATACAGCCCGCAGTGCGGTGGTATATAGATTCCGGGTCAATTAACGCCAGATTCAAGACACCTGCAGCTGGTAGTGCGAGTGGCGTTGCTATATGTATACCCGCTGGGGCTTCCATTGTCTCGATGCCTTCTTGCACGGTGATGGAGCTTCTTACGGGGGAGGGAGCGGAAACAGCGCGGGGTATGTCTCGCTCTGACCGAGCTCGGGGCTCGGGTGGTAAGCGATTCTCCTTAGCCCTGCGTTTGACTTGTAATTCAAACAGGACGGGCGGGTCATTAAATATCGAAGCGGGAATACTGATTCGGGTTCAACTTCGCTCGGTCTGCATTGTTGTGTGTGATTTTGAAAACTTCTTTTTTTCTTTCTTCAGCCGTGAAAAGTAGTTGAAAATAATTTCGTCCGTAATATTTATCCCACGCAGCTGTTTTGATTAACGATAATCAGTGACGTTGGTCATTTTTGTTTCCTCATCCCCGAATACACGAGTCACGGGATGATTTTTTTTTCTTCTCTTTCTCAAAATGTAGTTCATACTAAACACTGCTCGAACGAGAAACATTCGTACAAAATAAAAAGCTAGACAGGAACGATTTGCCACCACCTCTGCCCCACATTTATCGCCGTGATGTTTCTCTCGACCTCCAGCGGTCTTGGAAACCGTAGATCTCTTATTTCCTCCCCAACAATGGAAAAGTAAAGCAAGTGCTGGAGAAGAAGTGTAAAAAAGCCAGAGAGAGAGAGAGAGATAGGAAAAGAGTCTCCGCAGCGGAGGAAAATAACATTAAAAAATGAGGAGTTTGCTTCTATCGATTCCCGTTCTCTTAGCAGCGCATTGGCTTTGCGCTTAAAAAAGGGGGAAAAAAAAACATGGATGAAGCCCCGTAACGGGAAAATTCAGTTTTGTTTCGAATAATGTATGGTCAGACTTCGATGGATATGGGCTGCCGCCTTTCTTATAATATCACATACGCCACGTTCCCCGTAGAGAGCGGGGTCTCGAACCAAATTGTGATGCAGTCCACCACTCCATTTTTTAACACTAGGTTGGTACTCTACCGACTGAGCTACAGTATTCACTGAAGCCCCGTAACGGATTACGATAACAATAAATATGGATGCGCGTAACGCGGCGATAGGAACACGGTGTGTATCGATCGAAGTAAATAAACGACGCCCGTATATACTTTTGGAAAGAGTCTTTCAGGCTCGATATTTATTATAATGCTGTACAAGCTTCTGAATAATATGCACGCGTGAAAAATGGATATTCGTTTGTACAGCAAAAAAAACCCATCAAACTCGCCTCGATCCACCTATTTTACGCACCGATGTACGCAAAAACTCACCCAGCCCTTTACGACTCCCCAACGACGCGCTCGCTCTCGCCCGTGCACTTTATTTTTTCATGCGCCCAATGAATCAACTAATATGCACTTGGAAATTTAACGTCCAGCCCCGAAGCATCGGTACTATGGATAAAAGTAATCGAGGAAACGAAAGAGCCCTTTTTTTTCAGCATCGCAGCAGCCGATGATTCCATTACAAAGACGACGAGGCCCGGATTCTAATTCACTGCGAAACACGATCGTCCCAATTGTCGGCCCAGTGTATACGCACCAAAACTGCGCCAGCGGATCCTCCCTATCCCGCTTGATTCACCTTGACGCTTTTCAGAGCCAATTATCGGGCTGCTTCCGAATTAACCATCCGGATCCTTTCTCTCTGTCTCTCTCTTTCGCCTCGCTTTCCGAGCGATAAATTGCTCTATCGGCCGGTACAACACACACAGAGCGTATACAGGTACCGCACGCATGAAGTACGAATGTATAACGCGCATATACTCGCCGGCCTTCTCTTTTAATGACCTTATTCGAGCGTTACGCCAAGTGCTCTATTAGCGCCACTTCACGGGGAATGAGTGTTTATTGCCGATTCTGCACGCCAGCCTAGTTGCTGCGCTGCGGAAGGCTCGAGAGCTTTTCGGGTTACATCCAAGCGATTCGAGGAGTCTCGCATGATTGAAATGTCTCCGATTTTTAATGATTGAGTTGATGATTAGATTTGATGGTAAAAAGATCACATTGTGATGATACAACTCATGTGCTGAAAACTAAGCTTGTACATTGTTCAAACAGCACAATAAGCTCTAGGAATAGAAAATCGAACAAGAAACTAGATGATCAATTTGTCATAATGTATGTATATGTACCCAACATGCAAATATCATGGAATGGTTTTAATTCGACCCATGAAGTACCTGTTGTTGATAGTCCGCTGTGTATCAAACTAAGTAGAAACAGTCGAGTAAGGCAGGACGAGCCAATTTTGTAATTTTCAATTCAAAGAGTAGATACTCTGTGTTGTGCGACAACATGAATAGTTTGTTATAAATTATATGTAACCAACATGCAAATATCATAGAATGGTTTTAATTCGACACATGCTGTACCTGTTGTTAATAGTCCGCTGTGAATCAAACTAAGTAGAAACAGTCGAGTAAGGCAGGAGGAGCCAGTTTTGTGAGTTTCAATTTAAAAAGTACATACTCTGTGTTGTGCGACGACATGAATAATTTGTTATAAAGTATATTTAACCAACATGCAAATGTCATGGAATGGTTTTAATTCGACACATGAAGTACCTGTTGTTGATAGTCCGCTGTGTATCAAACTAAGTAGATACAGTCGAGTAAGGCAGGACGAGCCAATTTTGTGATTTTTAATTTAAAAAGTAGATACTCTGTGTTGTGCGACGACATGAATAATTTGTTATAAAGTATATTTGAAATTTGAAATTGAAATGTGTATGTACCCTGCAACATGCAAATATCATGGAATGGTTTTCATTCGACACCTGAAGTACCTGTTGTTAATAGTGCGCTGTGTATTAAATTAAGTAGAGACAGTCGAGTAGGGCAGGACGAACCAATTTTGTGATTTTAAATTTAAAAAGTAAATACTCTCTATTGTTGTTGAGGGTTATATTTATTTGTGTACACGGTCGCTTGTTTCCACTTTTTAAATGATTTCTTGTTTTTAACAAATTAAAGCGGGTTAACATATTAGCTTTGGAACTTTTATGAATATCACGTCACGTTCAATCAAATAAACGTTTCTCTCCTTCGTACAACTAGAACAGAAGTTGGGATAGTGCGGCGAGCCACAGACGTCTGGTCACGTTTGGTCATCATGAACCTTCAAAAATTTATCGGGAAAAGGAATGGGGAACAGTATAACACGATCTGTTTATCATTATCATTGTCAATTAAATTATAAGCCCTTCCAATCATACGAAACTCCTAATTCATGCTCCTAAGTATGCGCGTCGATGCTTCACAATGCTTTTAAGAGACTGTTTTATATTTAGAGGGAACGATTCAATACCATACCTAAAAAGGCGATCCGCATGAATATCGCCCTCGAGAGCCAGAACAACCGTCCGGGCGTTCGAGCGTCTCAGGCGCACTCGTGCTCAAAAATCTGTCCGATTGCACTTGCCCGAGCAATTATGAATTCCAGGCCCAGTTCCCTTCCTTTCCCAACCGGTAAAACGATACAGCGTTAATTGACAAAAATAGTATGACAAGAACAACGACACCTCCGGCCAATTGTTCCAAATGAAAGAATGGGGTAGGGGCGGAGGGGGCGGACGGCTAAAAATTAGCCGCAAACAGAGTCGTTGTTAGCACGAAACAATCACCCTGGCCAAATAGCCGGCAGCAGCGGCTGAAAATTAATTCGAGACCCAGTTCCCAGGAATATAATAACACTCGTGCGTGCGCTAAGTTTCGCCGGCAGGCAGTGCTCGTCGAGGGGTACATACATACTGATGTGCACCTATACGTCGCGGTCCGCATTATTAATTGCCCAGTCCGAGAGCTAATTACGAATATGCCGGGTACGTCGGTGCGTCGCGTGATCCCTAAAAAGTGAGCTTTCGCACGGGTTTGCCGGTTCAGAAATGCGGTTGTTTCAATAACCGCTTCAACGAGGACGCGGCTTATCTTTTGCGTCGAGCACACACGTTGATCCACAGCAGTCTCGAATAAAATAAACAAAATGAGTGCCGCTTGCGCCAATTGGATTTTTCATTTTCATGATTAATCTTTTGCGTGGAGCACACGCATTTACATCAAACGGCACGACGTATAACAGCAGTCTCGGATAAATAAAAAAAACAAAAACGAGTGCAGCTTGCGTGAATTGCTGCGTGATTAAATGCCCAGCTTGTATATTGTACAAAAACGAATGCGTATGCATGCTCCTCCGTACGGAAGCAAAAACGGTCGATTAATTTAATCACGCTGCGTGCGTGCTCTGCCCGGGATATTCCAAAATTTTCGGCTCCAGAGCTAAACTACTTTCTGCCCGTACTCTTTGTGAAAAAATGCACGTTTCGCGCGTGCCGGCACTCTTTCCGACCGTACGTTCCCCGCTACAGGAGCCAACGTAGCGGGGCAGAGGCGAGCACACGTCATCAGTTTAGCGGCTCGCGCGCGAGTGCGTATAAACTTTTTTTGCTTTTTCAAAGAGGAAACTCCACTCGTCGTAGCTTTCTTTTTTCTCTCCCGTTTCCCAGAGAAAATTCGAGGATCCACGAACACGCGTCGACGTTTAAATTCTTGACAGAGCCCCCCCACCCTTTTCCTATTAAGTTTTACGAGGCTGGCAAGCAAGCCCGTGAGACCGAGATACGCCGTCGTTCATGTATATAATGCACAATATCTGCAGATACTCCGCCTCTCTGCACCATAAAGGGCCACGGGATACAAAAACGCGTATTGTATTCAATATAGAGCGCTCCGTCAGTCCGGATATATGCTGAGCAGTTTACTCCCAACTGCCACTCGCGCATACAGCATATGAAACGCCGTGATATCCAGGTATGTCTCCATGGTTTTGCGGACTCCGTTAACAGCTCCCCCACCCGCACTCTTCCACCCGTTTGGAAGCAGGAGAGTGGTTTTTTTGTTACAACGCGCGGCCGTGGAACGAAAACGATTGGAAAATTTTGACGCTTCGCGCGACTAAAGATAAATAAAATGGCTTTTGTAGAATCTTGAGCTTCCCTCCCTTCAGAAGCACCAACGAACGCGGCTGTAGCTTCGCCAAGCCCGGAAAGCCTTGCATCAAGCAGACCCGCGGCGCGCGGCTCTCGGCGGAGCCCATAAATATTTTAATGAAAGTCCGAAGGCGACTTCGTTTACATATAGCACGCGTGCACACAGCGCACTGCTCTCGTACCCACGCACGGGGACGCAAGTGCGTAGGCGCACACGCGTACGGCCGTATTACCGCTGATTTCGGCAAATATTTGCGGGCCATGGTAATGGGCCGGGCCCGCTATTTGCGCGAGTGCAGCGGCCACGATGACGACGACGACGACGACGACGACGTCAACTGATGGTCAAAGTATAATGGGGGAGCGCGTGTCGTAATTGGCCGTTACTCCCACGGCGCCTACGGTCGTGTGTGTGTGTGTGTGTGCATGTATCTATGTACCACCGCACTGCGCACCACTGACTATACGATAGATATACACAATGGTACATGTTATAGGCCTCGGCTGCAGTGTACTCACATACTGCAGTATTATAGGAGACGATGGTGGTGTACATGATACCCCGCGGAACGTGATGCGTAGAACCGAAAATTCAGCGGCTTCCGCCGACATAAATTACGGGGAGACAATCACTCCGTCCGTGCTGCTGGATTCCCGTCCCCCTCTCGTTATTCCAGTGATTTATCCAACTGTGCTGTAGATCCAATCGTGTATGTAAGTAGTTCATACAATTTGATGAGAGCGGATAAATAGTTTTTCCTGTGCGATCGAAATAGAGAGTCTTTACGGAGGGCAAAAAAAAATCCTGTTACTTATCCGTAGTCTTCCATCAGCGAGATTTTTTAATTACCTGTACGAACTAATGTCTATGAATCGTCGGTGGTAGATCGATGCGATTATTTTCGAGGAACCATTGTCCTACTTTACGACCAATACAGCGCTCGTATCGTTACTCATTTGCGGCAAAAAATGAACGCGTTCGTTCGCCGGACAGTCGTCGTCGCAGCTTGAGTGGCCGAGCCGAGCTCGCTCGCTCGCGCCCCCGGATAAATCGGATTTTAAAGCCCGCAGACCAGAGGGGAGGAGACAAATTAAATTTACACTAAAGATAAAACGTACGGACACGTGCGGTGTTACATCCGTGTACATTCACTTGGCGCCTCGCTCTCTTGGTTCTTTTCTCCGCCCCTTTGTGCCGAGGTGGCGGAAAAGAGCCGGATCGCGGTGTCGAAGGACGGACCGATGGCCATTGGAGCAAAAAAATGTAAGGAGCGGATACAAAGGGGCCACCGCTGCTGTCGGTCGAAGATGAGGGGGCTTTTCGACTCGTCGTAGCGTTCCAGATTTTTTTTTTTTAAAGCAGCTCCATTTTGGGTCCTGCGTACGCGGCAAAAGAGCGTTGATCAACGCACGCAGTGCATGCCCGCTCGGCTTTTTTCATCGCCATTGTTTCCACGGGTAGGGGGCACACCCACTGGTGATTTTCGAAATTTTCGTGCGAGCACTATGGTGCACAATGCGCATTCGAAGCGGCCGTTTTTTTCTTTTTTACCCAACCGCGCGCTCCGAGCATTGTTTGCGCAAATTACAAGGGTGATTAATTTTCTCGTCGTTGCTTTGCCCGCGCGGAGATTAAAAATTCCTCATTGATATTTTACCCGGTGCCCGTATATCGGGGAGGCAGAGCTCTAGGCCCCCCTTTTTTTTTTTACCGGAGCTCGGATCATTATAAATTTATGTATAAAAATCCGGTGCATGAATTAAAGGCACCGTGAAAATAGCTGAACAAAGTTCGTGTTAAATATTACCGGGAAAGCATAATAATCTTTGGGTACGCGTTTCATATAAATTATTAATATATGTTAGCGCGCAAACTTTGCTGCGGAAATAACATTTTTATTCGCAAACAAAATCTACATAGCATATTATGTACATCGACGAAAATAATGTTGCCACAAATTCAACAATACTGCGAGCTTATTGGAATCCCCCCCCCCCCCCCCCCCCCCACATTGACACGATACAACCGTGCCACGGAATATCACCGCGACTGCCCCGCGTACTGATGCATCATTAATTAAGACAACCTAATTCAACGATGATTTGTTGCCATCAACCGCATCGGACCGGGACTCATTGTAATGGGTGCAGTTTACTGTTACACCGTAATTGGTGCTTAACAAACCAATCTCATTCATCGGCAGTCAAAGAATGTTGTTCAATTGGAAACAAAAGGTGCGTATATTATTTTTGATAAACCATTCGATGCTTTTGTTATTTCTACAAGATAGCTTGCTCTTTTGTTTTCACCACAGGCACATAGTATTATTCGCCAAATTATCGCAATAGACAGCTTGTCTTGCACCGAATGTATAGAACGGCCCGGTTTGTTAATGATTGACAATCATCTCCTGCAACGATCCCTGCACCGAACTATAATTAACCGTCACTCCGCACTGCGCAACGAAATATCGAGAGAATACCACCGCATGCACGCAATACCAGCATCCCACCGTCTGTAGTTTAAGATCCCTCCAAAAGTAACACCCCCATCGAGCAGAGGGAAGGACAACAACAATAGCAGCAGCAGCAACAACAACAAAAAGACGGTTGAACCAGTTTCTCCGCCCAAAAGTGGCCGTCCGCAAACACCCGGTGGCGCTGCCGAGCGGTACCCCCCCCCCCCCACACGGCTGTTTATTTTGGCGTCCGTTCTTTATTGACCGCGGCCACTGCAGCCGCTTGAAAAAGCCATGATGTTGCAGCGGCCGAGCGTGCAATCAGGCCAGACTCCGGACGGACGTGTGTGTGCGCGGGGGGTCGGGCGATCGATCGATCCACGGTCGAACGGTCCGAATCGACCGGCGATCGGCAAAGAACGAGCGCGCGCGTAATTACCCCGGAAATCATCGAGCTCCGTTGACATAACCAACCCCCCCCCCCCGCGCGGATATATGCTAATTGCGACCCCCCCTCCCGGGGGTCTATTCGTTGATTACCCGAAATTGCAGGTGGCCACAGACAGGAGACGCGCGTAAAGTTTGAAAAAATACGCGGCCGCTTCCCCGGATTGTAGCGAAAACATACGCGCCCAACTCGTTCGAGCGAGAACGGCAATCTTCGGTAATCACGTTGAACCGAGAGTAAACTAGTTAACTTGCTTATATATATATATACATGTACGTGACGGCGGGAGGCTACAGACACCTCGAGGGGACGAAGAAGAAGAAGGGGGAGGGAGCGGCCAAGCCCTTCGGCAACGACGCGACGACACTCTGGTATTTTACGCTCGTCGCGGCCGAGCCTGATGGTGTGCAGGGTATGTGCACGTGCTGCGTTCATGTATATATGTATGTGCAAAACGGGATGGGGGGGGGGGGGTGGCGGAAGGGGCGGAGCCGCCCGGCGACAGGCCGTGAACCCGGGGGGGGGCCTACCAATATCAATGGGGGTTAAAAACCTCTCGTGCCTCTGGTGCGCCCCGTAGGAGTGTATGCTTCCTCCCTTTTTTGCACCATCTGCGTGTAAACACGGAGGGCTCTCTTTGAATACGGGGGGAAAGTTCGATTCGCGGGTGTTGTATCGCTGGCTCGATTTTCGATATCGGATCGGCGATGGAGCGGGGATGCGTGGCTCTCGTTAGTCGAGCATGCAATTTGCCTGGCGGAGCGCGAGGGCTCGGACGGGTGCATGGTATAATACATATGTTTGATTGAAAATTAAACGTTGTATTTTATTCGCGTCGCGCGCAATTAGCGCTCGCGTAATTACCGGCTCGTTCGACCGTCGATGAGAGATTCGTCACGGCGAGGAGGGGGGGAGTGATAAAACGAACTTTTGATCGAATATTTCAATCGCTGCTCATCAGGCGGCGCGCGTAAATTGGAATACACGAGTAACAGGATCGAAGGGAACGGGAGAATGGAACAGTATGGGCGGCGTAAGCTGCAGTAAGACTCCCCCCTTCGCGAGAGCGCGGGGCCAAAGTTTTAAACGAGCATTTGAAACGTGCCGGAAGGATTAACCTTCAGAAGTCGGGTCGAAGAGCTTTGAAAGTCCAACTTATTTTTGCGATACTATAGAAAAGGGAGGGCCGGGGGGGGGGGGGCTCAGCCGATCAGGGAACCCCTATTGAGAGCTCGAATTGTGGGGGCAATGAAAATTTATCCGTTTGAAATCTTAAAAAAGGTCTGCCAGACGGAGAGCTGGTAATTGCTGCAGAGGGCAGAGTCCCTTCCCTGGAGGGGAATTTTAGCGTCATTTAAATGGCCGAACTTGAAAGTATTAAATTCCTGACACGTACGCTGCAGTTCCGCCCTCCCGCGCTCCCCCGGTTATATTCCGAGTATTTCAATAAGACCTGGACTCCTCGAAACTCCGTTAACTCTCTCGAGGTATTTGTGTTATGTCCATTTAATTGCATAGCCGAAGTTTAAGAGTACTTACGGCTGTTCTTTTTTTTTTTTTTCCATTTCCTTGCTACGGAGAATTGAACTGTTTTAAACTACCGAAGAAGAACTCGTAGCCCATCGTATTCTTTTTGCCTTTTTTTTCTTTCGCGCTAAAATAAAATGAGGATAATGAGGTTCCTCGAGTACACTAAAAATCAGAGCAGAAGAAGTACTGCTGATGAAAGAAACGAGTGATAATTTGTGTGGTTGAATTGCGTTGTTAGGCGCTACTGCTCTGTTGGAGTACCTTATTATTTTATCGAAACAAAATCCTGCTGATTGGCGTTTCACACGCGTAGATACGCTGGGGAAAAAAAATGGTCCATATCATTGCAAGATAAATTTCTTCTTTTATGATGAAACGTTTTTCTCGGTAATGGTAAAACGTAAAGGTACCAGTTCTGCTTTAAATGCAGAAGCAAGGTCTTGATTTTTTTAACGGTATTAAAATTCTAACAAGAGTGTAAAAAAAAACCACGGGATAATATAAATAAGTTGAAAAAAAAAACAATTTCGAATAAAGTTGCCAACGCGGCCGCGATCGTGGCCATAAATTTGCAAATGTAATATGCATAAGGATAAAATAGGGTGCCCCAGAAAAGCACAACTCAGCGACTGTCCGCATAAAATCGTAATGGCCTTTTGGAAAATTCAGGGGTCAGCACGTAGCACGAAGAATATCCTGCATGCAATTAACAAATACGCACACTACGATTCATAATGTACAATAGCTGTCGAAAAATGTCAAATTAATCATCAGCCAGAAACTCGGCCAATTTAAGACACCAGGCGTATAAATCGAGCTCAAGTTCGCGCTCGAGTGAATGTTGGCACTGCCGATAAATAATTTCACTTACTCGTTGCAAGTAGGTCAATGGCCAATATCAAATAACACTCGAGCCACATCTCAGATTTTTCGGATATACATCTACTCCCCGCCGAGCCTGGAAGTTTCAGTTAATATACCCCTCCCTTCCCCGCCACCTTGTATTAAATCCGCGCGGCCACTTAAATTGATTACACCCCCCACCTCTCCGTCCTTGCCTCTCTTTCCAAGCCCAGCTCGAAAGCATCGAATAATTAATAATCACGTACAGTCATAAATAACCCTCCTCTCTCTTTCCTTTCGCAAACAACAGCAACAAAAGCCCGAACACCAAGAACAAGCTCCCCTCCGACGACCAAGCTTATTTGAAATGCATTAAAATGCAGCCCCACCCCCCTAGAAGCCAAAAAGAACTAGCACGGCCAGACATGTTGCGATGGAAGCCCACGAGAGAGAGAGACCGGGCAATTTGCACCGCATCAGCCGGCGACTCCTAACGGGCCGCGTCAAAGCTCTCAAAGCCGGAGCAGCGAAATTGAAACGCCCTCGTGTCCCGGAACACTGCCATGATTCACACGTCGAATTACAAAACCCGGCGGTCGGTCACTTGGTCCGTCGCAGTCAGTCAGTCTCGGACTCTGCGCAAAAGGGGGGGGGGGGGGGGGGGGGCGAACAAAAAACGCTCCGAAACAAAACGCGTCACGGGCGACGGGCGCGGGGGCGCGCCCTTTGTAATCAACGATATACATCGGGTGTGCGCGCGCGGCGCAAAAAACCCGGGACGCATAAATATCTCAACGCGGAGACGCGATGCCCCGGAGTGTGCAAAAAAGCGACGCGCGCGGGGGTGTGAAAGGGCAGGAGGAGCGGCGCGTAGTATCGATGTTTTGCGTTCATCCTCGAGTCTCCCGCCGGCGCGCGATCGTCGTTTCGGGCGCGCCCGGCTCTCTTTTGTCCGCGGGCTCCGCCGAATATAGATGCAGCCATTAATTGCCCGCTCCTCCGGCCCCGTTTCGCCTCCCGCGACCGAGAGGGTCCACCGAGGGGGAGACGGACGGCCTCCGTATCTGCTCTCCCCTATGTTTTTTTTCCCGCGGATGGATCCGCGTTTGCCGTTACGAACGCGTTTCGTCGAATCGGATTTGCGTCAATTCGCGCGCGCGCGCCTCGATGCTCCCGGCTGCCTCTGCGCTTGTAATTAGCCCGCGCGGCCCGTCGAGCGAATTTTCCGGGGTTCGGATACACGGTCGGCCCTTTGATAACAAATTCCGGGCGCTGCGAACGTGTTTTTTTTTCCGATTTTTTTTGTTCACCGCTACACCGGCGCGCCCGCGAGAGCTCCGTGGATTTGCAATTTTTGTCCTTTTATGCAAATTCGGCCGCGGCAGCTGTACTGCATACAGGGTGATAAACGCAGGGCGTTATTATCGGGCACGAAATAGACGTGTCGCAAAATCTAACCTCCGTACGATTTTAAACCATCGGCGATCGGTACACCCGCCGTGGAAAGCGTTATCGAAACGCGCGCAGGTAACCGAATTATCCGCCGATTTCCCCGGGGGTAATTTCACAGGTGCCCCCGGTTAACGAGTTCAATCGGTTGTTGGGCGGCGCCCATTAGAGGGGACGCGAGGGGGGTATCACGGCCTCCGGGGGCAATTTAAGGGCGGGGATCCCCCGGACGGCATTTAAAGTCATCACAGCTGAAATTCAATCTCCGGGATAACACGATACCCCCCCCCCCTCCGATGCCTTTTCAATTATTCGTTGATCAGTGTGACATTATCCATCGGGTATTGAAAACTCGCTGCTCGACTCGAGTATGAAAAAGCTCGTCTCGCGGGAGGGGGGGGGGGGTACTCGAGCGCGGCCGCGCAATATTCCTCGAGACCCCGTGCTCACGGCTCGCGCCCGCGGTAGTTGGCCGGAGTTCGGATCACGCGGGCGCGAAACTTTGTGCGCGCGGCTCGGCGCGCCCGGAGGGGGGCTTTCCGCCGTCGCGCAAGATTCAAAGTTCCGCGCGGGCCATTTTTGCCCTTCCGTTGCCCCGTGCGCTTCTTTGGGGGACAGCAAGCCCACAGGAGTACCCGGGGGGTGTCGAAAGTTCGCGGGGATCTTTTTGCGTCGTCCACAGCCTAGCGCCAGTGCCGCAACGATCCGTCGCTCCGCGGCGAAACCCCGGCCGCTGAAGAGCCCTGCGAGCCTCGGGGTGAAAAATTCACCGCCGATGTGCAGAGGTGTACAAAAGTAATCCCCAGCGTCTTCTCCTCGTCCGGCTGGAATTACCCGGGCGCAATATCGCCGAGTGTACCCTCGTCCGGCGCGTCGATGGGGGTTTGATCCGTCGATCGCCGGTCCTTTGAATTTTTCAAACCCAATCGGCCCGGGGAAATAATCCCGCGACCGCGAGACGAATCGATTCGTCTTCCTTCCTTCTTCCCTCGCCGTCGACTTCCCGGGGGGAGGCTAAACGGATCGGGCCCCGCCCACGCTGCGATCGCAATGCCAGTCATGCCCGCCGTTTTTGCGCGGGAATTTTCTGCAAAGGTAGGGGGGGGGGGGCACG
>JAPYYV010015146.1:0-10933 GCA_030522625.1 Copidosoma aretas
ACAAAATAACCTGTTGGAAAAGAAGTAATCGAATAGAAGATTACTCATAATTATCATTAATTATTAAATTAATAGACGAAGAGCAGAATAACCAATACTTATCTAAATGAACGAAATAACTAGGGAAACAAGTATAAAAATCAAAAAGTAATGATTATAATATTGAATTTAATCATTTTTAAATAGCGGGCGCAACAACAAAACTTAATAAATTTTAACATGAAAACAAAGGAAAAAATAATCAAATAAAAAATAGATAATTATGATGAAATTTAAATAAATAAAAAGATGACAGCTAAAAAATTTAGCATAAGGGACATTAACCTAATAACCTATTGTATAAAGAACTCATTTGTGCATCAAAGATTCAATCTTTTACTATTGAAGAAAATTCATCAAACGGTCTGAATTATCTTTTGCTTTTCAAAAACTTAAAAAATTAATAAATGTCGGGGGGGTTAGCGCGCGAAGCGCGCAGGGGGGCGAAGCCCCACTAGAATATATATGTACATATATATATATATATATATATATATTGAGACAAAAAGAGGGGGGGGGGGTTAGTTGCGTGTGGTTGCAAAGCTCATGTCAGTATGCTGACGAGCACAGGGACGGGTTAATGAGTTAAGGTGCAAAAAGAAAAGTGAACACAGCGAGGTTGTGGTTTTAATGCACAGTGGGATTTATTAACCATATACTTCTTTTGCTACTGCTGTGTTACTTGGTGATCGCCGAGCGAGCGGATACCGCGGAACGTCCGAGCGAGCTCTTATAGGCACTAGAGATCACTCACTCGGTACTGGTGGATTCAATTCCAAGCGCTCGCCACCTGGCGGCTGGTAGCTGGTACTACGGGGCACGTGCCCTTGAATCGGGCGCGGAACTTGAAATTTTAATACGGCGCGAAGTTTAAATGTTCGTAGACAAATTAATGCAAAACAATAAGAAGAAAAATTTATTAATAATATTTATAGTAAGGGATATGCCTGACAATAACAATCTTACGTTTATAAATTATTTAGGATATTTCAATAAAAATTTATTAAGCTCTTATTTTTTATTAATCAAATAACGTTTTTTTTAACAAATAGTCCAGGAGCTGAGTATGATCTCGTGTCCAACAGGGTGTCACCTTACAAAAATGATGTGATTTCTATGTAACTTTCGGTGGATAATCTACATTTGCTGGTAGCTTTCGTGTACTAGTCAAGAAACATGTTTAAACAGTATCTGTTCAAACAAATAAGAAAGACGGTATCCTGGGCGCTATAAGAATCTTTTTATCGTAAGCTGGCGTATCTTAAGGTAGTCGGTCGAAAACTCGACTTTATTAGACCATTTCATTTTTGAAAACAATACGTTACTGACGATGTTTAACTACTAAAGCGGTGCATACTGCATTTCATTTTTTCTATCATATCCAGGTAAGTCAACTATTCGAATTCAAATAGAAAGACCGTGTGTACGCATAACCTACGACACGCAATTGCTCGAGTGAGGAGACAGGAAAAATAAGCAACCTCTAAGAGAAAGTGCGAGGTATGGGTATAAAGGCAAGCCGTGGCATGAAACAAGTCAGTCTACCCTCAGGAGCTCACACCTACTTATCGCGGAGATTTAAGTCTTTCCACGGGAACTCGCACCCGCTAGTTTCGGAGATATCAAATCTTCCAATCATCGTGACAAGTATTCGTATCCAAGAGTACGAGTCCCGTTAGATGGCTCTGATACTGATAACTCGGAATCATGCAAAACATATGGATGTTAGTATAACTTTGACGAAAGTTATACCAACATCTGTTAATATTAATTTTAATTGGCTAAAACAGAGTCTGAGGGACTCGTACTCTCGGATACGACGAACTCTTTTTCTTCTTGTGACCTGGCACCTAGGACCTTCCCGGAGTCTATCCAGTGCAACGCAAAGCAGATTACCGCAAAGTCTAGTGCAAGAAAGATAGAGAAAAGAGCTGAACCGGCCAAGATCACCCGAGACGAGACTAATTCTAGCGGATCTATGAGAGAAAGAGTCAGCATATTAACTATCCGATACTACCCGGGAATTTTGCTTCTGTGCCCACCAGGTGTCCTTGATCCTCTGGCAAGACAAAGACTACGCGTCATAGGCGAAGACACTTTAGAAGTTTTCCGAATCTTTTCGGACACCCTAGAGACCCTAAGACGTGACCTGTTCTTAAACAGCGTACGTGTGTAGATAACTAATACATGTTTACCACGAGAATTCAGAAAAATCAATAAAAGAGAGTTCCAAATAAACATTACTCGTTTTTCCTTCGTGGCAAAGACGTGTTTATGGACACCAGAACACGAGTTCCAAAAGGTGACAATCTCGTGTATGCCACGTGTTTGCCACGTTGAAATTTCCACCTAGGTGTCAAAAAACACGTGTTAGAATCGTGTTAAACTGGCTAAAATTACTTGTTAAATACGTGTTCTAGCATTATACATTTTGGCAGCAATAAAACATTTATTATTGCGCAAAAAATTTTAATTTAAATTTTTATATAAGAATAAACACTTATACAATTAAAAAAAAAAAATTATTGCGGACATGGGATTTGAAACTGGTCCGAAAAAAATCGAAGTCAAGCGTCGTACCCACTTGGCCTGAGAGGATTCGACAGAAGGACAATAATTTACATCCATATAAGTTACAACTGCTTCATCTGTTTGTCTCTTGATTCTTTGATGCAATTGATTCTCAGTAAATAAAAACTTTTTTAACAGCTTGCATTTGCTATATTTATCGTTCAACGTGTATTTTAGAACCTAGATTCTATTTCGTACTGTTGCATACAACACGTACTTTATTGAATCTAGATTTCTGAAACAGATTAACAAAATCAAAAGTAAAACGACACTTATATCAAATGCATGGTTCTTATACTGTATTATAGAAATATTATTTCACTTAAAAAATTGAGAATTACGAAATTACTCTTTACAAAATGTATACATCGAAAAGTACACTTCATAAAGCGTTAATTTAGAAAATTCCCTTTTTAATATGACCTTAACAATGAAAAGGCTGCAAGCCGATAAATACGTGGAACATCTCATCATGTTAATTTACACGATCTCGTTGCTTAATCGTATGTCTTTTGGCTCCAAACACAATGATCGTGGGGTCGTATCACCCAGATTTAATTTTTTTTTATTGCTACTTTCGATTGGTGCGGAGTTCTTTTCCTTTACTCACATTTTGAACTTGGTCAAATTACCTCTTCAATTGAAAAAATACTATAAAATGATTTTTCTTGCGCGAACTATTTAATAAACGAGCTGATCGTCATTTTTGTTTCCACTTGCCTCTTCAGTTTATCATAATAATCAGAAGTTTCGATATTTAATATTTTATTATTAATTGTCAATAGCAGAATAAATGTAATTGAGATTAAGTGTCGTTAAATTGACATATGAATAAGAGAACTAGCTTCAGGTTATTTTTGCTTCGTCAAGCATAAAACCCAAATAATCAAAAGATGTAAACAAATTTACTAAAAATAGAATTCACCGTATAGGCTGATAATTATATGAAACAATTCATCGTCAGACTTAAGAGACTGTCAAAGCCCAGTGGTACAACTTTTGCCTCCCAACACAAAGATCGTAGGGTTAAATCATCCTAATATTAATTATTTTTTTATCTTGATATTTAATGGGCAGGATGTTTTTATCTATGTAATGTTCTAGGTATGTCTATCTGCATTAGAAAATAAATTTTTCAGCTACTCATTGTCGCAATAAAAATAATTTCACATGGGGATGATTCGACCCTACGACACAAGGATATAGAAACAAATATTTCAAGCTGCTTATTCTCTAAATCACTCAAAGGGTTTTTTTCACATGGGGATGATTCGACCCTACGACACAAGGATATAGAAACAAATATTTCAAGCTGCTTATTCTCTAAATCACTCAAAGGGTTTCTGAAATATAAATGATTGTTCACAGAAAATCAGTATTTATTTAATAAAAAATGAGCCGGATAACTTATCAAGGTGTTTGAAATGGAAAATGTAGCTATTTTGGAGTTATTTTCCATTTTTTCCTAGCCGCTATAAGAATAAGAAAACACAAATTTCAAGCCAAAAATCATTGAATTCTATTGTAGAGTTCCTAAAAGATGACTGATAATACACACACACACACACGGGCGCGCGCGCGCGCATTCGCACAAACACACAGAGAGAGACAGACAGACAGACTTCTTCAAAAAATAATCTTTTTTCACTCTAGACACTAGATAAGGCATTTCTAAAACATTTTTACAAAAAACTTTTTTTTTAATACACAGCTTCCTCTACGAGAATTTAAAAATACGTAAGATTCTCGCACGCGTAGGTAAGCTGCCTAAATAGTTAAGGTGTTTGTATGGAACTAAAATTAAGGCTGGGATCAAGCACTATCGATTAAAGAAAAGATTTGTGTCCTTTACTTATACTGATCCAAATGTGCAGCGGTCTAAAGAAGAGCAACAAAAGTGCTAAAAATGCGATTTCGTTCAGTTTCGTCAGAGATTCGTGATTTACCTTTAAATGACTATAACTTTTGATTGGGAGCAGGAAATTCAATAAATCTTATCTTATTCGATATGGCTTTTCATCACCTTTTATCTGAGTCGAAGTATAATCATCTAACATAGTATGCCACTTTGCAATTAGCATCGAAAGTGATATTGATAATAATCGATATGTCTCATGAAAAAAGGCTTTTGTGGTCAATCGCCGACACACATGTCCAATATTATGACCGAATGATGCTGTAAAAAAAAATTTAGTAATGATCTGTTGTTTAAAATTGAGATAATAACCGAGCTCGAGTTCAGGGTGGACAGAAAGTGGGACGGAAAGTACACAGACGGAGAGGACGTTTCAATATTATATCTCTCTCGCGGCTTAGAGATAAAACATTTTTTTTTTTCCATACTCAATGTAGAATAGTCCAACATGTTCTAGATATATATCTCTAACTTATACCTAAAAATAAGCCACAAATTGCGTGCTAGTGCGGACGGAACAGAACTCAAACTTTTTCGGTTGCACGATTCGAAAGTTCGAGTCCTCGTTGGGGCTAGAGTTTTGTGCGTGGACTGATAACAGCACTGCCGATTTTTTACTCATACACTCTAGTTCGTAAGTCTACCGTTACATAGCACCATAAAAATGTGTAAGACTGGTTGCTGAGGCCTACAATGCGATGCACTCCTTTTCGACTTTACTTTGAGGCCAAAACCTATACAGACATCAGGAAGTACTATTTATATTTGAATTTGGTTTTAATTATGTGGTTAATAGATAGAGAAAAGCCTGAAGTTCATGATGCGTATTCACAGTTAGCGTGTATGAGCTCTATGTTCCCGTAATAAGGGTCCAAAGGTTAAAAAACCGAAATGCGATACTGGACGGAAAGAACATTTTGACGCCTTTTTCGTAAATTTGACCACAAAACAACTTTAGATGCTGTTTTTTAATATTGAAATAGATAGAGCGCAGCTTTTTCATAGAAATTAAACTTTTAACGTTGTATACCAGTACGCGTGCGAGAGCCGGGGCCATTGCCTGAGCCACTCACGGCGGAATCAGCCATATGGAGGTAATGCCTAAACCAAAAATAAATATAATATATTAAGTCATATAAAATAATGTATAGGGACACTGTATGATTGAAAATAAAGTCTATCACAACAAAAATTGTCATACAGTGTTACTGACTGCTATTTTTAAGCCGAACTGCCAACGTTTCATTTCTAATTGGAAGTCTGAATGAAAAAACTAATAATAAGAAACACGATTATTCGCAAAAAATATACTGAATTTAAGTAGTTGGATTTAAATAAAAATTATTTGTTTCAAAATATCTTGTATTTGTGAGCTTCATAAATATTATCTACAAAAAAAAATGTCACGCAGACGTGACCCTAAGATCTACGAAACTGGGGGGCATCTTCCGGCTGACTGCTCTAATTCAAGTTTTGATGCCGAATGTTAAGATATTATACATCTTCATAGAAGTCCTCCAGAGCTTAGAATATAGCTTATAAATATTATACTAAGGTCCAGCAGTTTCATCAGGATTGATGCATCAGAGATTCATATGAATCGTGTCCGTAACGTAGTATAGAAAAATGAGAATAGGTTATTAATTATAATCATAAAAAATTGTTTTAATTTTACTATATCAGAAGAGTGTATCAAGGCAAAAAATTAAGTCCTAACCTGTGAATTTGTATCAAGCTTTTATAATTTTGAAATTTGGCTAGTAGTAACACTTAGATGGTAGATTTAATTTATTTGTAAGTATTACATAAGGGTTGAGCAGATCTAAAAGTTAAATTCTGTTCTACAAAGAAGGATGGTCGATAAAGCTTCTTTTCTGCCAAATTTGCTTTCGAAAATGATTAAATTCCATTAAAATCGGGAAGAATAATAAGTAAATCATATAATGAGCAAAAATATTTTCATTTTCATATACAGTATATTTTATCAGCGCTTACATGCACTTACGTATGCAGTAAAGTTTTTGCTTTTAAATTATTCCTTAGACTAAGTATAAAATTTATTGCTAGTATCAGATATTAGAAGAATAAGACATTATTCTTGTAGTTAAAAAGAGATTAGACTATTAACCGGCCTTGTTGACCTTTCCACTTTAACATGAATAAATTTTTTTTTGAATTACTAGAAACAAAAGAATAATTCAAATGATGTCAAGAAATACATACTTTTCTTGTAAAATTGCATTGGACTTTTATGTTCTGTCATATTACTGATGTTTTGTAAGAATGTGTATAATCACAGTTAATCTTGATTCCTAGTTTTATAATGAATAACAAAGTGTAACATACAATGGTAAAACCAAGGCATTCATTTTTTCCTACCCTAGTTCCCTCTAGCTAGGAGAGAGAAACTAGTAAGAAAAGGGAGAGAATAGACATATAGAAATGGAAAGCCATTTGTACATACGAGAAGAAGAACCAGAGATGCAGGATTTATGATATCATTGATAGGGAAAACCAGAATTTTAAATGCATACAAGAGGATAAAAAGCATTTCTTAGCACTCGCAACTCATAAAGGCATGTAAAAGCGGACCCTACGCGTCCTGGAAAACTGCGCGAACAGAGCCGAACTTTTCTTCTCTTTTCGTGTTACTTCTTACTCATTCTTTTGGCTAGGTGAACATTAGCTATAGTAAAAATACTAGCGTAACGGCATCGCTTCAAAGCATATTAGAAATTAAAGCACCCTGCTGTAGGCCAAAAAATACACAGCACTAGTATGATGTTCGGCAGTGACGTTAACCGTGGTATAGCAAGCGACAGCGAGGTAAACAACGTTGGGCAGAAGCATATTGCCCCATACCAGGAAGCGATAAACAAAGGAAAAACACAAAAGATTGCATGTTAGAGTTTGAGCTTGAATCGAAAGGTTTTGAAAGGCTAGACACTTTGAACGCGGGAGAAAGGGCTATTGGGGTTATTAGGTTATTCGGTAAGTCTCATTCATATACTGTAACAGACAGGAGCTGAATGAGTTGCCACCATAAAGTACCGTTGGAAAAAAGGCTATTGCAATGAGACTCTTTTCCTCCATAAAATAAAAATAACAAATGACACAAAAAACAGACACACTAAAAGACCTAGCCATAAGTAGAATTAAGACACCGACACCTGTTGACGTAAGATCGACAAACAGCTTTAGTGCCGCGAAAACAAACAGGGGGCTGATAAACAAGGAAGAAAAATATTACGAAAGAGAAACTGAAAAACAGAATGCTAGAAGGATCGCAGGTAAATTTATGGCACGAGTTGAAAAGCAAGACACGACAATGGCCCCAGAGAGTACTTTTAAAAAATTATATGCCCGATTACCGCTGTTCGGCAAATCGAGTGGAAGGATATAGGAGTCAATAGATCAGACAGTTGGGAAAAGCTAGAGCAATATGACGGACTAAAAGAATCAAATGAAAAACTAAAGCAATTAAAGAAGACTATATCCACAGTAGTCGAATTGCTGGCACACCAAAATAACATGTTTTTGGCCTACCCTCGCTAAAATACGGATAAAAAACAGAGCCACGCAGGCCCAACGACGCACCTATATAAAGAGAAGTCATATCCTGGGTACAACCACGACTATTCCAACAGAGCACAACGAGAAAATTTTTTGTTACTAAGGCACATGTCAAGTAGTATCTCGATCACTGACGGCACGGGCGGCTCGATTAAATTGCCACTTTTTAAAAAGAATGATCGTGCAAATGAGAGGACGGGAAAACAAATTATTTTTCTTAGAAACACTTGCCAATAAGTCAAAAGGAAAATCAGCAGATCAGTTTGTACTGTAACATGCTTTATTTATAACAGTAGAAGAGGTTATGAGGGAACTATCTAGCAGATAAAGAAGCATAAGTAGCGGGGACTGGCTTATGGCTAGATTAGAAGTGGTATTGGAACATAAGGACAAATCGATAGAAGACTGTGAAGACAGAGTACAACTCATACAACAGTCCAAGCTTTCTACCGACTCAAAAGCCAACTCGAAGCGTAAAAGCTGAAAGGCAGCGATGAACGACAGACAATTATCCAGAAATAGTGGAAGAGAATATTGGTACTGCAGTCACTGCCCAAGGCTGGGGATTGATTCAGGAACTGCTACTTTCTAAGGCTTAAAAGAGTAAATAATAACTATTTGCTGAATCGGAGGCGCAATAAGCCCGTAAATCATAGATCCAAAACAATAATTACATCTAAAACAATGACAAAAGCACTACTTTTACTAATAACGATAATAGCAGTAGCAATAATAGTCTTAACAGTAATAACAACTAAAACAACAGAAATTATAATGGCAGGAACATTAAATACAACACAAGGAATATGGACGATTACTATGGTGATTCTAGCAATGTTAGAGGGTATAACAACAGCAGAGATTGATATTTTAGATATAAGAAAGATAGGCGCATTATCAGCAAGACAGATTTAGTGAGAACAGGCACCCAGACAGAAACTCTTAAGTACGGGCTAGAAGGCTTCTGCAACAAAGAGACAGATTATATGGGCTCTACATCAGGGGGGGGGGGGGGGGCGGGGGCCGCAAACTCCGAGGGTGGCGAGCGGGGGCCCCGAAGGCCCGGCACAAATTGCAAGGATAACCTACAGATACAGAGAGATGCATCGAGAGAATGAGGAGTCAGCAAGAATATTGAAACGCGCAATAACGTCAAGAGCAGCTCCGATGAGCCGCGAGAGGTAAGGTATGCCACGGTAGCAGACAAAAAGAAAAGCCCTTCTGTACGACGAATTAATAAGCGGTTTAGAAAAGAAAGAACGTTCGGTCGAAGGAAAAACCAAAAAATAGCATCAGGGACACTAAGGGAAAAAATTCATCTAAGCTTTCAGGGGACTAATAAGAAACAGAAGTGCGTCCCTAAAGTAACGATCAAAATAGCAGGAGTAGGTTACATACCACTATTACTGCAACTCAAAGGCCCACAATAAGGGAACAGGAGGGCAACGTTATATGCTGACACAGCCTTAAACATTTCTGTCATGAACAAAAACAATCTTAGGACTAGCACATTATTAGACACTAGGTCTCAAGTAGCCATTTCGGGCGTGACTTGCGAATCATGCAAGGCAATTCGTAAAGTGCAGGACCAGCGGCACATTTAATAATACCCGATTTTTTTCTCAATGTTAAGTTCAGTGCAGATATAAAGATTGATACAAGGAATATTAGTTTATTTGAAAATCTAGCAATGCAATTCTGCCATAATTTTATAGGCTGTAAATCCTACTTAGCATGTGTAAACATAAAGTTTTATACCGATCGTGATTAAGTATAATTTTTTTTATGGTGCTGATAAGGCAAACTGTATTTCATCATATGAGCTGATTAAAAAGAAGTGATTTGTTTGACGATAGTTATCATAACGATGCCCTGGAGAATCTATAAAGAGTAGAAGGGATTCCGCAGAATCTTAATTAATGAAAGATTAAAAGCAAAGTGCCTTTGAAGTAAGAACGTGATATCAAACGAATCTTTAGAATTCATGCGAAGATGCAGGTCAGTACCATTACCATCTATCATTATATGCAAATACTACTCTAAGCATCATTACATATTTTTTCTTAAATTCTAGTTTTTTTCAGGGAACAGAGTTGCACTAAAGTAGAAGTGTATGAAGGCTTTATTTGAAATCCTGATTATTCATAAACAGTGACTCCTAATCTGAACATTTTATCTGATTGTGTCAAACACCCAGCTCAGAAACATTTTTAATTTTTTTTGGGGTCCCGGTAAAAAGGTCTTCTCAATGCATTGTACTCCTTAATCAATATCTTTTCATATACCCTGGCGAAAAATTATCATTCTTGACCAGATTAGTAAAAATAAAGTCATGCATTTCTGACCACGTCGGGAATTAAGGCTGTGAGCAGAAAGCTTTACTGCCTCATGACGGTGGCATTAAAATGTATTCGCTATGTGCGTTGTTCGTGCTGACCCCAATTTTCTCAGAAATTTCATTATTATTGGAATCGGCTATCTAGACATGGCCACAAACACCAGGTACCCTTGGAAAACTATAAACCAATACCCGAAGTTTTATAACTCAGAAAACTCGGGGACAGATAGTTATTATTATAGTCATTAAATAAATAAATAAAAAATAATAGAGGACATCAAAAAATAAAACTCAGTTATAGGAGCATGACTCTTTATTAATGACACAATGTATCAATATTTCGCGGTCATTCTGGCGGCCTCTTCAGGACACAAATTAACATGTCGGTGCCAGGACAGAACGTCACACGGACGGTCATGGCGTGAAAATTTACAGACACATCATAAAAATAACTATGTACATTGTATTAAACAACACCGAATAAACATTAACAAGAA
>JAPYYV010015147.1:0-20854 GCA_030522625.1 Copidosoma aretas
GAGTATTTTTATTTTCTGTATTCACTAGCGGTCGCGTTGGAAGATTGTCGTATTCGTCTCCGTATAGGTTTGACTCGTAGTTATCGTTTGCACCCCATTTCGGTGAATCCGTTATTTTCATCTGGTTATAATTACCTGGTAATATTTTTTCATCTTGTAGTCTTACTTGGGTTACGCCTGTGTAGGCATCTCGTCCTCCCGGAGTAGTGTAGCGTAGGGTAATTTTGCTTTCTATATTTAGCGCCACTACCACTGCTTTGTTTGATGTTCTAGGACTAAGACATGTTACATTGTAGTTGTATGGGGCCCGTAGTACGTAGCAAAATTATTTTATCGCTTCTTTTTCGGCGCTGTCTTTTAGTACAAACTTTTGTGTAAGAGAATAAGTTGGTTTCGAGTCATATAGTGCTATCCTATTATGTAGTGCTTGAACGCGATCGCAGTAGGATCCCACATGTTCTCCTCTTTGCTGTGTGATCGTTTTTAATTGTGTTAAAAGTGTTGTGGCTTCCCTTAAAAATTCTGAAACGACGTAAATTGTGCTAGACGTGGTATAAACTCGGCTGTTCTTCCTTTTAGCCTGTTAGAGCCAATGTCCCAATTAAAAATTTCTCATAAAGTGGCCCTAATGTCCAGACTACAGTCTTCGTCATTTGTTCGAAAAGACAAAGCTTTACTGGGTCACCGTAAAATATTGGCACATTGCTGGCTAAGTGTCCCAATGTAGATAAAGCGGTCTGTTGAGAGCGCATCTGTGTTCAATTTATTATATCATGCGTAGGTAGAGTAAATCGATTATGTGTACCTGCCTGGTCATCATCCGTCCAATTTAAGTTTAATCTATCTACGAATTAATTTTGTGTCATCAAATTATTTGTATTATGGTGGTTTCTAATTTGACTAGTATTGTTACTCGGTCAAGCGTTTCTTTGTGTCTGATTTTAGGCGTAAGCGTTCCATTGATCTCGTGCATCTGCAAGCACTGTGTTCGCTTCTATGCTATCGATCGTTTGATAGTATCCCGGTTGGACGGCCGTATTAGTTCTTTTAGGGAGTGTTCCGCTCATTACGGGGTGTATCGTAAAATGCACGCTTTGCTGTGGGATGTCCTGACCCGTTTGACTGCGCTTTATCTTTTCTCTTGCCATGTTGGAGGTCAACTTTTTTATCATTTTCATCACAAACATTTTATGTTTTCTGTCAGTTTTTTGCCATTCCTCCCATGATTATGGGTCGTGTTCTAATGTTACTCTAATTATTTTGTCCTCTGTATTGTCTGTCGAAACTTGTTGTATGTTAGTACCGTCGACGTGTTGTGGAGGGTCTGTTCCCCACGCCTCGTTCGTTTCTGTTGTGTGTATCATTTTATCATATTTTTTCTTTTCTCTACGTCATGCTTTGTAAGTGTTTGATGGCTGTAAAAGATTCGGGATTAAGTTTCACGGCTTTTCGCTTATCACCTTGTCCTGGCTGCTTCGTGTTATTTACCGGGCGTTCTGTTTCTAAAAACTGCGGCTTGCCTGCGGTAATTTCGAGCTTTATATATAGAGTGTATTATTTTTCTGACTTTGTTTTTTTTCATGGTGTTTAATTCTGCTCTTTGTGCTATCTCGACCGCTTGTATTTAGTATTTATTGGGTATGGTCGGTTTGAGTTCGTTTTCGTGTTTTTTTTTCAGCTACAATTTTCCTTTTTTACCGGCTCAGATGCCTGCCAGGGTTTTTGAGTGTCCCGGATGGATATATTAAATAATGTTGGCTCAAGTTTGCTTATGAATAGCCGATTGTTTTCTGTTTGCCGTTTTCAAGCGGGTAAATGGGAAATTTTTGGGGTCGGTACTGAGAGTGAATGTTTCTTTGTTCTCTTTTTTTTCCGTCGTGTCAGATGGTGACGGAATTCATTTTTGTTATTCTACTTTACGCCCCGTATATAGTCTAATTTTATGGGTTTTACAATCATGCTATCATTTTTGTTCGAATTTCTTTTGTGTTCTTCTCTTATTTTTTTTTGATTAAGAACGTTTTTATTACTAATATTATTTGTTTATTTTTATCTTGAAGTATAAATATAATTTTAAATTAAAACTTGTGTGATTTCAAGGGGTCATAAAATTATTAATAAATATTCTGGTTGTTGGAGGAACAACGTTCTGTTCTGCTTGCTAAAAAAAAAATTTTTTTAACGCGATTAGGTAGGTACAGTTTAAATTAGTAGCATTTACACACGGGCGTCACTTTTAATATAGTGAGGATTGAGCGGAAAAAAAAGGTGTAAGTGTATATTGTTATCGTATTTTTTTTCTGTAGTTAAAGGAGTGTTTTCGTCATAATAATTTACGTTATTTTTTCCGTCCTATTATATCGTCATAAAATTTGAGCGTGCATGTTTTTCGTTATTATTTATTAATATTTATCTTTTTGTGTAATTATGCCATCTATGTGAAAAAAAATGTTATAAAGTGCCTCTTCTCTTTACTTTCCCAGGGGTCGTGAAATTTGTATCTGTATATATATATTAAAGGTTTATGTATTTTTATGTACTTACCATGTAGTAACTATCCAAATGGCTAATAGGGCTGGACCGGACCGCATTTTTTCTTCCCGTTGATCTGGAGGTCGATCTCTTTAAGCTTCTCCTTTTTCCTCTTGTGATAGGCGTTGTAGTACGATCTCTGGTGTGCTGTTTTGCTCCGTTGTCTTGGAAGTCTCTCGCTGGCTTGGCTCTGCGTTGTCCCTTCTTTCTTTACTTCTCTGACATTAATTATTCGGTCACTTGTTTAAAAAAAAATTTTTTTTGTCCCAACACTCACTTTTTGTCTCGCGGTACTACGCTGTGTGCGCTATACAACCGATCCCGCTTTCGACACCAAAAATTCTCCTGTTTCGTGGGTTTGTGGTCGGTTGGATGAACGCAAGATAAGTACACAGTAAGGACTATTAACTTCTTTTTATTATTCTTTATGACCTAGGGAAGAGCCAAGGGTAGCGCGGTAATCAGGAGGCACGTCTGCCAGTCTCGAGAGTCCCAAATCTTCTCCTCTACTCTCTGACCCGACTAAATAGTTCTGCTTCTCCTCTCTCTTGGTCATACGTCCCTATCTGAGGTGGTGGGGCACGTACGTATTGGTATGCTATGTATACCGTACGCCACTCTATAATTACCTAATTCATGACATAAGGAACAGTTTTTTTCTAATTTGAAACCCTACACAAAGTAAAATTATTTGATTTAATTTTTTTATCGGCCATCATCATTATTTATCTGCTATTCTATATTTGATATTCCAGAAAATAACAAAGATACATTCGTATGAAAATTACATCTTTAAATTTTCCCCCTCATTAGAAAATGTATAAAGAAAAATATAATTTTTTGTCCTAATTCTAACTTTTGCTTGAATGATTTCCTTCAATTTTATTGATTATTTTATTTAATGCATCAAATAATGTTTCACTATACTGCGACGGAAGAAGGAACTTTCCTCCTGCCTTGCGGGAAAAAAATTCTTCCTCCCGGCGCAGGATTGGTAAAAAATCATACGCGCACCATGGGAGAAAATAGAGAATTATTTAGCTTTCCTTCTTAAGTGCGTAATTACCATAAATTATTATATTAAATTATTTTTGTTGGTATATTTTTATGTCCTACAATATGACTGATATTTTTGAAAAACGTTTAAATGATCATAATAATAAAAAAACTTATGTATTACAGTCACAGATTAACAAAATAACCCTGTCAGTCCGTTGTACAATTTTTAAGAGATGTGGAACTGTACGCTTACGAAAAATCGAAAATTAATTTTTAACAATAATAATATTTTCTTTCATAATAAAGAGAATTTGATTTTATTTATTTTTTTATAAATTATTGCAATAAAAAAATATCAAACTGTATAATTTTGTGCAATAAAATCATTTTTTTGTAAGAGTTAATTGCTCCAAATTATGAGAAGAGATATTTCATCAATATTTTTCCACGATTTCTTAAGTCATGTAAGAAGTAATATTGTGCTAAGCAGAAAAGAAACAGTTCGAAAAATGTTTTACTGACATGCCTGCCGAAAGTTCGTGCATTCTGCCCCGATTTCGTGAGAGAAAAAGCCTCATAACAGTTTTGCGACATATGCGCAGAACCGAAAGGGTAAATTAATATAGTTATATCACATCGGAGGAGCAACCTAGTAGTACACGGAGAAATGTTTTCCTTTAAAAAGTAAGGTACATTATACGGCCACCTACAGGTAGCATGACGTACCTCAAAACTCAGCGTACACAAAACTGATACTCCAGATTTGTATACGCTGAGTTTTGAGGTACGTCATGCTACCCGTAGAAAGCCATATATCGGACCTCACTTTTCAAAGGAAAACATTTTTCCGTGTAGCAGCAGCAGCAGCTGCAGAAGTAGCCGAGATATTTATAAATTCAATAATGTAAGGATTATTTTAATTTTAAAAGAATGACATCAACAGATATATTGTCGATAGAAAATATGCTATTTAATCTTTTAATGCTTAAGTGTGTGTGTATGTGTGAGTGTGTTTGTGCATTTCTGAGCTAGGCGGGTGCATTGTATAAAGGTTGTTAGCGACTGTCAACAAATTTACTTGGTTTTATATTGTTATATTTTTATGAACAATAGGCCAGTAGAATTATACGATGCGAATGGGAAAATGGAAATAATGTGTTTCTGATAACCGTAGGTGATAATACGTGTATTTACTAGTAAGAAATATAACTTCATTTCCTCCCATTTAAAACAAACAGAACATTGTTTGTTTTTATTGAAAGTTGCCTTTATTGAAAAAATTATATAAATTAGAGTTTTTTTCTAATAAATTCAAAACTATAGGTAATTAGTTTTTTCAAGTGTTCCCGTTGTCTACGTAATTCAAAATCGGTTTATTTTTAGTCCTAGTTCATTGAATACCATTATTTATTTAAATAATCCCAAAAAACCGTAGAGATTTTCGAAAATTTCACGTATTTTTTACTCTGAAAGAAAAAATGCTGATCTCTTCAAATTTTATTCGAATATATATATCTCATCACCTTCAACTTGCAAAAAAATTATTGCCTTAAAATATTAATGTTATTAAAAAAGTTTAAACAGAGCTTTTTTTGTTAAGAATTTTATTTCTTGAATCTATTTTGGACGTATCGATTTTCAGTAATTTTGACCATAAAAATAGCGTTAACAACATTACTACTATAGCCAGCGTTTTCTTTACAACAAACGAAAATATCAGTGTTATGTGGGGAATGCGGAGCTTAGGGGTGTTGAGGAAATGAATACCCGCGAGTTGAAACAGCGTAATCTTTTATTAATGATTATACAACAGAGCAGACGCGCACAAGGTGTTATTCTCGGAGGCCGAACAGGGAGAGTGAGTCGCTTAGTCTCCCTGCTAGTAACTAGGCGGTACATGACTGCGGATTGGACCGCTTGTGCGCGCAGTTGCCGAGCTTAGGGCGCGAAGTTACAAGAGACCAAGAGCCTCTAGTGACCGACATATTATTATTAATCATTCAGACAGTTTCATTTGAAATATGACCATAGCCGTTCGCAGCAACCCGCATTCTTAATGTTACCGTACGTCACACGTACGAGGTCACGTTGTTATCGTCCTCGATGGCCTTACTGATTCGCGCGCGTGTGTGCGTGTTGATGTGTTAAAGTCGTGTTGTTTATGCGTTGTAAATCGACATATTCTATGCTTTGTGCGTACATAGTCTGTTCTTGTTTGCGCTGCTCTCTCTACAATTTTTTTTTTTCCTCTCTGAACTTTTACTCTACCTGTTTTACATTTATTTGCTTTTTTCGTTACATTTGATTTCATATGTTTACATAAAATATTTTCCGTTTACATCTTAACACAAAAATTACATTTTTACTTACAAATATTTATACCCATGTACATTTCTATTATTGGTATCAAAATGTTTATCATTATGATTATTATTATTTTATTTTTTCTACTCTGATTTCTTACAGTCAAATTTACATTTTTTTTTTTCAATTTCATATGGTTATTTATGTATATGTATTTACATTGTTCATTGCATAGGTCGTGTCCTAGTTGCTGACCGGGCTGGCTGCTTCCTGGTTTCTAATGTTACCTGCTCATCCAACAGCACTCTTGCTTCTCGTTTGTTGGTTACCGTACTTGTGAACATTCTCAAGCCTTTAAGCATTATAGGAGCTTTCCATTTTAAAATTCCAAATAACCCTTCTGCCGCGCCTAGCGCTATCTCCACCGCCATTCACGCGTACTTCTTCCAATCGGAAAATTACTTTTTCGTTTGCAGTACTTTGCGTACGCGTTGGACTATATCCGCCAATTTTGTTCCTACTTTTATTCTGTTATTTCGCCCGTGCTCCTGATTATGGAGTTCCTGTAACCCATCCCTTTTGATTATTGCTTCTATTTATTCTAGTAGCTTACCTTCTCCTACTCCTTTCATTCTTTGTATAACTTCTTTTAAGTTCAAGTTTGAGCTTTGAAACTTAAATATCTGGTTTTTTCTCTCCTTTTGCCCCGGGTCCAGCCATGTTTCGGACGTTTGAGCTGTGCAGTCTCTCGCCAGGTTTATCACTCCTGAGTCCGTTACTCTTAGCGTCTTGTGCTCGGTATGTTTACACTGCACATGTACTTTTTTTTCTTGGGTGGTGCTGAATGCTTGCTGATTCTTTGCACAAAGGCATGTCCAATATGTGCCCTTTAAATTGGCGAGTATTATTCGTCCTTCTTCCGATTTTTTCACTGTCTTGCCCAATATAAGTCGTATTTTGCAAGGGTGGTCTTCTTCTACCTCTTGTGTTGATTCCATTGGCTTGCATATGCGTATTTTTCCCAGCTTCTTGCATTGTTTTACCACTTCTTGCGGTATTAACGCAAATCTTTTCGCGCTTGCGCTGCTTGCTACATACTCTTATGTTGGCTGTAGATATGCAACCATGTCCGTTGCCTTCAACCCCACTTGTTCCACTGGCAATGATGATATCCTTAAGAGGTCTAACTTTTCTTTCGCTACCAGCAGTATCTCTATGTAGTATATAATTTTTCCGTTGAATGCTAGGGTAGCAATATCCGCGACTGCCCCAATCTCCTCTTCTGTTGTTTTATCTTCTTCCCCTGGCAACTTGAGATCCGATCTCAGCTGCCCTGACAAAATTTTTGCTTCAGCTATAGCCCCGAATGCTGCCTCTGGTAGATGCTACACGCCTTGACTTGATAAATAAATTACATTTGTTGCTGTGTCGAATCTCACTACAAGTTTTTCGGCTATTTGCTCAAACTCCCTCCCCATTTCTGATATTTTATCATATCCGCCTATGAATTCTGTAACTATTTTTAACCCTTCCTCTGTTATTTTTCCTGCTTTCTCTTCAAACCTTTTTATGCTTTGAAGTTCTTGTTCATGATCACCAAACGTTGCAACCCTCAATTGTTCTGCTAGGTACTTAGTTGTGTCGGTTGTGTTAGTCAGTTTCGACTCTACCAATTCTTGTATTTTCTTTTTTTCTACTTCTATTGTCTGTCCCTGAAGTACTCGCACTCTTTCTATTTGACTACTAATTTCCGACCCACCACTGCTCAGTAAGCCTCTTCCACTCTTTCTCGTTTTTTAGGGCTTTATATGTGGCCTGCTTTATTTGTGTTGCGCATTCATCTTTCCTTCTCAACGTCACTCTGCATTTTCACCTTGCTTGCCTGCTTGCACTCAGAAATGCATTAAATTCCTCGATCAGCTGATTTCAATCCACGTACCATATCATTTTCCAGTTTGACGTGACTGGTTGTACCGGACCTAAATTTTCTACCAATATTCCAGGATTCCTTTTAATAAATTCTACTTCCTCCGGATGTTCTGTCACTGGCATGGCCCCAGCCCTGAAACATAAGATTTGCGTTTTTCTTTACAATCCATACGTCTTTCTGTACTTCTGCCTATTGATCGTCTTCCTAATATATTAGGAAGACGATCAATATATACTTGCACTTACATGTACTCTGTGTTTTTTTGTTCATTTATTTTTTTGCTACTATCTTTATACTCTTGACTGTGTACTTATCTTTTGAGCTGTCCGAAGGCCACGCTTACAAGAAAAGTACACACACAATTTATTATTTTGGTTATTAATTTTAATAGCTGACCTCTTTTTGCTTCTTTTCTATCTTCATTATTATTCTGACTACTTTAAACAAAAATTTTTTTTTCTCGAGCTGTCTGAAGGTGACGCTCGCAAAATTATGTGCTCTTTTACTTGGTTTATTGTAATTTTATTTGTTTGCTCCCATATTACAATTTTTTACCGTCTATCCCATTGTTGATTTCTTTTATATCTGATGATTGGATTTTTATAGTGCATGCTTTCCTAGTGTTATCTAAATATGTGACCCTTATCTCGTCACCGTTTTTGAACTTTATATTGTGGTTGTTGTAATCTATACCACAATTTTATATTGACCTTCGTACTGTGCTTTGTACTTCTTTCTTGGATCCTTCAGAACATATACCGCGTGTCCTTCTAGGAAAAATCTTGTATTGAGCTTTTTATCATAATAATACTTAAATATGTACTTCGCCTGCACTTGATTCATGGCTGCAATCGTTCTTAACTGCATCATTGTTTTTATCTAATCGTCTAACTATTCGTCATGAGTTTGCCCGGTTGTTGGTTTCTTATAGCTTGTCGGAATTCTGGCTAAGTAGCCCAGTAATACCTTGTGAGGTGCCATACCTGTAGCTGAGTGTTTTGTCGTATTGTACATGCACATCCCCATATGTTCGTTCCAGTGGTCGTCTTCATCTACGTATTCCTTCAGACACTCCGTTAAAGTGTGGTGCATTCGTTTTATTGTACCATTACTTTGTAGGTGAAAAGCTTTAGTGCCCGTTTTGTCTATTTTGAATACTCTTGCGAACTCCTCCAATAATTTGTTTTGAAAGTGTGCGCCTCTATCGGCCATAATTTTTCCTGGTGCGCCAAAGTATGCTATAACTCTATATAAAAAAGCATCAGCTGTTTCTCAAGCAGTCGCTTTCTTTACTGGTACCAAAATTATATACTTTGTAAACCAACCTTGGATCAACAATATGTGGCTGTTGCCGTGTGCAGATGGTTTGTTGATCGGGCCATAAAAATCGATTGATATTTTTTCAATCGAATTATTTGGCGTGTATGTTATAATAAGCGCCTGTTTTGTTCTTATCTTATGGTAGCTCCCTTGCGAAAACCTCCGTAATGAAATATGTTTCATTTAATAGATTTTGATCTGCTGAATCCAACGGTGTCTTTGTTTATACCCCGAGCGGGATAAAATCTCGAGATATTTCAGCTTAAAGTTGTATTTTTTAACATGAGCTCATACGGAAGAGCATTAAAAAATCAGCTGTACAAGCTATTTATCGACTCAAAATAAAAAACCTAAGCAGACATTTTATGATGTATTTGTAGATACATATCCGTTCTATTAATTCTGTTTTGGAAAATGCTGGTAAAGGGTCATTTTTAAAAGATATTTGCCAAGAAAGACGTGAAAATCAGTTTCATGGTTATGAGACCGAATATATACACAAGTCAAACTCTCCTACTTGACTAGAGCAGTTGACAAGGGAGCTACCTTAAGAAGCTTCTTCGATTAGCATGATTCACAAACTGAGGCACATCCGGTCGCATGTTCCTCCAATAATAATCCTTCGCGACTTTATTGTACGTTTGGTTCATGCCCCTGTGGTCTCCCATGGATGATTCGTGATATTTTTTTAGCATCTTGAACCGCTGCTCTACCGGTGGCATTGTTGAGTTATTTAAATACAACACCGCTGATACATTTACATTTTCAAAGATATTTTCGAACTGTTCCGCGAAGTTATCCCACTGTGCTGCGCTTAATATCACAAGGTCTCGTATAATACCTGCTGACTCTTTGTTTTCATACTCCATGATTTGTTTTACAGACGATGTACATTTTTTGATATCCGATTTCAATCTGTACTGTCAAAGTGCTTTTTCACGTAGAATTACATCATCGACACGTTTCTTGCTTTTGATGGAGTGACGTCTCCAACCCTTTTATCCTTCTTAGGTATAGCAGCTGGGTTTATGTAACCTCTCTCCTACAGCGCATCTATGAATTCTGTGTCCGGTATGTTTTTCGTTTTTGTGCAGAAAGCGATGTTGTCGAGGTATCTGAAGGTGTGTTAATTATTTTTTTTTAGTCTTTTAAATGACGGTATGTCTTTACTCTTTTCTGGCTTCCAGGGCGGTTTTTGTATTGGTAGCCGCGTCTTGCACGCTCTCCACCTTCCTAGACCAGGTATGGTTGTGCTAACCTCGTCGTAATCTGTAGTGTCATCATCACTATGTCCTTCTATACTATTATTCGGTAAATCTTTGCCGTTCTCCTCTTTATCTTTTTTCATTTCTACGATCTCATCGTCTATCTGATTGCCAGGTATCCCCGATTTTTCTGGCTCTGCTACTGAACTTGGCTCATCCGGTGGTTTCGGTGAGGATGGCGGAAGATCGCGTTTTTCTCGCACTTGTTTTCCCTTGATTCAAACTCCGATTCCGCGCTCGTCTCGTGATCGGTATTGTTCTTTTCCTGATCTCTTCTTTAATTCTCTGCCCCGTATTTAAAAATCTGTTATCCTTCTTTTTTCTCAGTGTTGCTCTTTTTGCATTTCAAACTACTACACTATTCTTATTCGTTCTTTCATACAACTTGTTTTTCATCCTACTTAAATCTTGTGTCTTTATTCGTTGGCTTTGATAATGGTCGTGCTTTCTTCGCGTAGTCTTTTATGAATTTTCTGTAATACCCGGCAAATCACAGGAACTGCTTTATCTTTTTTGCATTCGTCGGTCTAGGGTATTTTCTTGCCGCCTCGATCTTTTTTGGGTCTGTCTTTACTTCACCATTACCAACCACATGACTAAGTACTTTTGCTTCTTTCTTCAAGAATTGGCATTTCTTTGGCTCTATGGTCATGTCTGCCTTTGCCAGTATTTCCACTTATTTCTTAAGACGTTCCTCGTGCTCTTCGATTGTTGCTGCAAACAGCATGATGTCATCCACGTACACCTTGATTTCTCGTCCTCGTATATCCGCTAGAGCTAGTGTTATAGCTCCAGAAAGGTGTTTGGTGACTCTGAGCATCCCATCGGCATTCGTTTATATTAGTAGTGGCCGTCAGGTCCCGAGAACGCTTGTTTTAATTGCGTCCTCTTCCCGAATTTTAATTTGTCGAAAGCCACTCTTAAAGTCGACTACTGTGATGTACTTAGCAGCCGCTAAGTCCTCCAATATGTCGCTTTGAAAAAGTAGCGGGTAACAGCTTCCCACTGTTATTTCGTTTAGCTGCTTGAAATCCGTGACCGATCGCCACCTCTTTTCGCCATTCAGTCCCGGTGGTTTAGGCACTATCCATATATTTGAATTATACGGAGAGATCGAGGATTCTATCACGTCTAAATCTATTAATTTTTGGATTTCTCTTCTGATGTTTTCTTATACAGCCTGTGGGTATCTATATCTTCTGACTACAACTGGCTTATTTGTTGTAGTCTTAATTTTGTGCTCCACAAAATTCGTTGCTTTTAACGGCTCCCCGTCCAAACTAAATACGAACGGATTTACCGTTGTCAATCTTCTTACGTGCTGTAGTTCTTCTTCGTTACAGCCCTCGGTATCCACCAACGTCATTATTTTCTCAATCCTCTCTTCAATATTTTAAAAATCATCTTCTTTTTCTGCATATGTGTCGATTTCTTTCTGCTTATCAACACTCTTGTATTTCAGGTTGTACTGTCTTTCCCTACTTTTTTTTTGTATTCGTTTTCTTTTAGCTAGCCTACAAATGCACTTTCCTTCCTGGCGCCGTCCTCCACGTCACCTACCCTTTTTATTTATTTTGCTATGTCGCACTCTATAAGGTCAATCTCCGGTACTGTAATTTTCCTTGCTTTGTTTGAAAAGTTCACACATTCCGCATATAGTTCACCCTTCACATCATTGCCATAAAAGTTTCCAAAATGTACGTATTTTCCTACGTTTTTAAGTGGTACGTATCAATCTTGTGTATTTTTATATTCTCCCTTGGCGCCCAGGCTCAATTTATTTTCTCTTGCACTAATTTCACCATTGTGCTTTTTAAACATGTCCCACCCGAGGATTCTATTTACTTTAATCGGAAAATCCTGCAGGACTATACGGAAGGTGCCTTTTATTCCGTCTACCGCGCCTTTTGTCTCACGCTCTCCATGAGTTACTACAGTTATTTTTACCTTTACGTTTTTATCTAATAAAGCATTTTCTTTTATATAATTTTCCTTTAGCAGTGAGTTTTAAGCCCCTATATTTGCGTAGAAGGCCAATTTCTTCTGTCAGAAATCAGCACTCTCTTGTATTACAGTCGGCGGTCTGCGCCCCACCGTCGCGTAGTTTATTAGCACCTTAGGTACATCTTTCGTTTTCTCCTTTTCTGCTGACTTCTACTTATTATCTTTCTTTATTGCCTGCGCATCTTCCCTCTTATTTTGGTGCCGCTTATAGTAAGGCCCTCTGGTCTCCTCGCCACGACCTTTTTTTACAAGCCACCCGTTTTCTATATCGTACCACAATGAGCGACATTCTTCTACTACGTGCCCATTTCTATCACAGTATCTGCATTCTCTGGGCTCACTCTCTCTCCTTGCATTTCTCTCTATACTTGACCGAGGTGGCTTTATACACATCATGTCCTTGAATTTTAATGCTAATGTAATAGCTTTGCTGAGCGTTGCTGGCCTATACTGCAAAACTTTGTGATTATAAGGGGGCTGGAGTCCTAATATATACTGTGTAATTACCTCTTTCTGTATGTTTCTTTTTAGTTCTCGTCGCAATGCCTCTGAAAGTTCTGGGTCGGCGTCATGCAGTCCCATTGCCCTATCGAGTAACCCTTGTACTCTATCCAAGTACTGATCTACCGTCTTGCCCTCCATTTGTTGTTCCGTTTAAATTTTTGCCATCGCTATTTCTCCGCTGTTAATGGCCCCATATCTTTCCGTAATTTTCTCGAGAAAATCTTGTATTGACTCGTATTGAGTCATCCTGTCGCTTAAATGAGCCGCTGCACGACCTTTTAGCCTGCTTGACAAGGTTGCCAGGAAATATTGACCACCCTGGTAAATGCTGTGTGACTCAATGGATCCCCTGTAAACATTGGTATCGTCGGTATTATCTTACTTACCTCCTTGATAGAATAGTACCTTTTCCTTTCCCACTTCCCCTAGTAGTGTGTACATCTGTTTTCATGGAGTTCATGTCTCTGTGGCAATCTGACTTTTTTGGCACTTAGGTTCGTTACCCCGTCTAAAGTCTCTCTTCCATCTTCTCGTTTTTTGTGTCTATGCTGTCGGATTTGCATACTCCTTGGTCACTCTCTTCTCCTCTGATCTTCTTCGAGGCCCCTAAGTCCCCGCAGCAACGTAGTTTTTTTTCAGTCTCTGCTGTGCGCTTCCCTTTTACTTTCTTCCCCTTCCCTTTCCGAATATCTCCGCGGTACTTCGAGTCCCTTCTTATTGTGCTATGCCGTCGTCTGTCTGCGGTCCCGGAAGCATCTCCCGCATCTGAGTCGTCCCCTCCTTCTTTACTCTCGTAACCACATAGTGGCTCTACATATGATTCCGAGGCCCCGCTATCTATTTCTCTGTGCTTTTCATTCCCGCCTGTATCCCTTAGCATGACCGTTTTCATGCTTCGAAAAATTCTTTCCACGAGGTTCCTGGTTTTCTTATTTTCTGTCCCTAACTTTTTCATCGCGCCGGGATCATGGCAAATTTTTAACCACATTTTAGAATCCGTCACTATCTCCTCATTCTCTAATCTTCCAGCCTCCGCTGTCATAACTATCTGGCTCGAAATTTTTTTTTTTTTACTCATATATTTTATGCTTTACTTTGATAGGGAGAGAATTTACACAATTTTACTGGAGCCCAGATTTTCTGCTTTTTTTTATCCTTTGTCCTTTTGCTTTTTATTTATTTATTGTTATTATTATTATTTTTTTTGTTTTTCTACCTTGACTGGACTGCTGCCACGATCAGGACTATAATCAGCATCCCGGTGGCCGTGTTGGTTCCTTTTATCGAAAATATTCCTTACCGATGGTACGTAGAGTAGCGTTGTCCCGTCTTCTTGTTCTCTCCTGCTCGACTTCCTGGCAATGTTCGCCTCCTGGTTGGATGCGATGCCGTTAACACCTCCAATCAATCGCCACGGTAGTCCGCTTTTTGCTGCTCGTTTCAGCAATCACTAGTCACGTGTATCCTCTTTTCACTGTTTTTTTACCAATCACTTGTCACGTGCCCGCTATTCACTGTTGGATTCACTCACGTTAATTCTTTTTATTTTCAACGCACTCCACTATGGGTGCTTCTCGACGACAAAAACGTAAAAAAGTTACTTTTTTTTTTGCGTGCACAACTCAAGCCCCCACGTTGAGCGGTAAAAAGTTAGGGGTTGGGTTATCTACAACTCCCCGTTATGTGGGATATGCGGAGCTTGGGGGTGCTGAGGAAATGAACACCCGCGAGTTGAAACAACGTGACCTTTTATTAGTGACTATACGAGAGAGTAGACGCGCACGAGGTGTTATTCTGGGAGGCCGAAAGTGGAGAGTGAGTCGCTTAGTCTTCCTGCTAGTACCCAGGCGGTACAGGACTGCGGGTCTGTCCCCTTGTGTGCGTAGGTGCCAAGCTTAGGGCGCAAAGTTACAAGAGCCTCTAACTACGGTACGTCACATCAGCATGAATGTTTTATATTTGAGTTGCTGGTAATTCTACACAAATTAAAAAAAAAAGTTGCTCTCGGACAATAAAAGCCGAAATAATTTATTTATTGTTTAGTGCGCCAAATGTTCATTTATAAATATTAATGGTCAAAATTGAATATGTTACAAAGATCTTGAATCTTCTTAATTCATCAAGTCTTACTTAAAAGGGGCCCTTTTCGTGGTCAAAGTACAATGTTTAACAATTAGAGAATTTAGAGCGTATTAGAATTGTTTGGCTCAAGGAACACCTGATTTTTTGATCAAACGAGTTTAAAATTATGGCAGAAAATTCGTCATATCTCCGTTATTTTTCTAGCCGATTTTGATGTCTTTTTTTAAGGAGGGGGGGGGGGTTGCGTGCGGAAATAATTACAATGGGCACATTTACAATGTCAAAATAAAAAACAAAAATCGTTATAAACATTTTTCTCTTTTTTTGACTTGTGCAACTAATACATTCAATAATAATTTATTAGAAACTAAATTGAATTTCTATCAGGAGATCAAAAAAATAAGAACGAGTTCCCTGCATCATTCCCGTTGACTGAAGTATGCAAAGCAATATTGAATAAATATTTTGAAACAATTTCTTAAGTCATATTGGAAGTGATATCGCACTAAGCATGAGAGGGACGAACAAAAATTACTCCTACAAATGGGTAAAAACACGTCAACTGCCCCAGTGCTACTGCAGATGGGCTATGTGCGCGTAAAGACGACTTCTTAACCTCGTCGTTTCGACCTCAAAACTTGAATTGATTGAAAAATTATTTAAAAAATATAAACTAACGTTTTTTCCAAATCTTTGCACCGATTTACTCAGTTTTTAAAATTTTTTTATCATAACCTTAAAAAATAAATACTCTGAAAAATACGCAATATCGCATACTTTTACAATTTTGCGGATGTTCTTGGTTATCTATATAGAAAGATGAGACAATTTTACAGAAACATAACCTAAAATAAAAAGTGGGGTTTTCGTAATTTTTTCGATCATTTAAACGACAAACATGGCGGTGTGTAGCACTTAAATAGGGATTTTTCGACTTACTATTAGTCACAGTAGACCATCGGGAGGTGGAATCCAATAAATATAAGCGCCGACACGCATTACTGTTGTACGTACGACAATGTAAAAGTAGCGTTCGATCGAGCGTGTGCGATGTCAAGCCAAATAGGAATAAAATCAAATATTTGAAATAAATATAGTTTATGAAAATCACTGTTAATTAAATTGGAATAAAATTGAATTAGAAACCACAGATGATCAAAATATGACAATGGCTAGAAAAATTGTATAAATTTAAGTGTGAAAACACATGTTATAAGGTTTCACGAATGGTTTTCCGTTTGAAATTTCGAAAAACATTTTCCAAAGTTAAAAAGTAAATAGTACCGCATAGTACTGCCTTGAATTTAATAGAAAACTGTAGTTCATTACATGACAAATGTTATATACAGAATCCAGCTGCTCCTATATGAACCCCTAAATACGAATAAATTTCTGGTGAGAAAAACCTGTTTAAGGCATCCTGAGACGTCAATAGGCCTGTTTATGCTAGACACATATACATAGAAAATTTCGGCTTTGCTTCTCTTTCCCCACATACCAATGGTTCTTTGTGTACAATATATGAGTCCTCTTTTACCTGGCTTACTGCTCTCTCTCTCGTAAGCTTTCTTATCCCCTCTGTTTGTCCTTTGAAAAACGTTGTTCTCAGTGTGGCCAAACTGGACTCCCTACACATAGGTACGCATATGCTCGCATGTATCGCACTTGCTCTGTGTTATCAATAGATATTTTCTTTCTCGCTCTCTATCTCTTTCCCTATTGATTCATAGCAGTTGGCTCCACTGATATTGTCCACACGGGAGTGAGCCCCATAACGCACCAATGGCGATATCGTTCCAGTGGCCAAGCCTTAGACAAGAAGAATCATGGTTGAATTCGCATCACCGCAAGCGCGCGATCACCTGCTTTCAAACGCTTACAAACTGGCTGGCAAGACTCTTACGGATGTGTTCGGATCTGTAGGCACCGGACAGTTGTCGCTTTCTTCATTTTGGCCCAAACCTGTGCGCGAACTCTTGATCAATCACAAGTGGCTGCAAAAAACTAGAACTAGATACGACCAATCGTACGCTACTACAAGGTATTTATGCGCGAAACAAAATCTGCCCCCATACACATTCAGTCGGAGGCAGCTCTTGCCAGTCCTAAACCCTACAAGTCCACATTAACTTGGGAACTACAACCACAGCACGACCAAACACCAGCCTCTATTTCAGACCAACTGCTCATTAGACACATCTACATTAACTGCCTAATAACTGATCATAGTCTCCACGAAGCCAAAATAACACGACAAAAATAATTTGGACTGGGAGTCACCGAAAAATTTCTTGAGACAGACGACGCTGACTGTCGATTACGTGTTGATGGGTATACCATATATCGGCTTGATAGGCAGGGCAAGGGCGGCAGAGGCATCGCAGTTTATGCTCGTGACTCACGCGTACTAAAGCGTGACCTCGCACTCAGACTCCGTTTTTGACAACACTCTCGAATTTCTTATTACGGAAATTTCACAAGGAAATCTCAGGCTTATATTTCCGGTTGTCTACAAACGTCTGCGCTCAAACTATCCTGAGCATTTTTTCGCAACCATCTCCGAGCACCTTCCTCTCTACACTTACACGGTCATTGTCGGCGATTTAAAAATTGAGATGAAAAGTTCGTTGCACTCGTCACACGAATACTCTTGATACGCACAATCTATTTTTAATTCCGTCAGAACCAACACATTCTGCTGAATACCAAGACAGAAATACTTATACTTGGGTAGATCTTATTATCATTAATAAACAATCACAACTCGTTCTGCCGCAGGCCATGACTGGGCGGTAGCAACACTAAATTTGTCGACTCCCATAGCCTGCCAAAAATAAAATTAAGTCATTGTCTTTTAAAAGCAAGTCGATCCGAACTGGCTGCATCCTTTATCGCAGACATCAACACCATCAAACAAGTTTCCGGCACGATATTCCCCGATGAGCTTGCCAAGCTAGTATCAGAGGCCCTTTCTGATATTTTCGATATTTATGCACCGAGGCATCGCATCATTCTCTTAATTCGCCGGAAACCATGAGTAAACGATTACATATGTCTAAAAATGAGAGAATGTGATCGAGTATTCCCTTTGTGTATGAGAGAAACTAGCACTCCAGTGGCGTCTATTTGCAACGGGGGCGTAGCATTCCTCAATACACACAACGTAAGACGAAGAAAAAATATTCCTTACTATTCATGAAAGTGATGTAGAGCAGTATATTATTGTTGCAAGATAATAGAAATATTCATCTTCGTTATAAAAGATATGTGGAGTCATTCTCGTGCGCGTTTAGCACATACGATCAAAGCAAAGTTGAACAAAGTTACCTTACAGCCCGATATAGCAGCAGAAGTTAGCATGACGTTTAGTTTGGTGTGTATCTCACCGTCAAAACATCAAAAGGTTACTTTTCTCAACATCGTTTTGATCGTATGTGCTATACGTGCACGAGAATCACTTCACGTAATTTTTATAACAAAGCTGAATGTTTCTATTATCTTGCAACAGTAATAACGTAGCACTACGTCACTTCAATAAATTGTAATAAATAATTTTCCCTAGTTTTCCGTTATGTGTATCAAGGAATGCTACGCTCACGTTACAAATAGACACCACTGATAGCTCTAGTTGCTCCCTTGGACATATTGCCAGTCCGGTCTTGCCACCGATCTGCTAAGATTGGGGTTCCTTCGGAGTCTTCCTTTTAATCGTCTCATGTGTTTCAAATAATATTAATTGTCGTTAAAACCAGCAATTATACTACCAATCAACAAAATAGAAATCCCAACATCACCAGCAGACACCTGACGTATAGCTAGAATCTCTAAGCTCTCAAAGATTTTCGAAAGATGCGTAGACGCTCAGCATTGAATCCACATGGAACTTAACAAGCTATACCATCCCCACCAAGCTGGCATTCAAAAGGGATATAGCACTGCAACGAGGAGGTTCGGCAAGGCATTGACCAGACATGCTACACTATCGTCATACTGCTGGACTTCTCGAAGACTTTCGACCGCGTAAATCTGCTCAAGCTACGAGGACTAGGCGTAGACACGATACAGCAAGCGACGACAGTAGAATGTCCGACTGGGCGGTGCACAGTGGTCCAGATTGAAAAAAAAACGGTAAAACTTTTAGTCACCTGGTTTTTGAAGGTATCCGCTTCAATTTTTGTTTAAAAAATTCGTCTTAGGCTGTAGCATATGAAATTGTTTCCGCCGCAATGATTGGATGTAATACATAGCCTACAAATTCATTATTAACGCTATACCTTTATTTATACGTAAATAACAATTTGATTGTAATAACAGACACTAGTGAAATTGAGTCAAAATAATTATATGTATGTTTTCGAGATCGCTGATTACGAATCTGCTATCAGATTTCAAAAATTCAAAATGGCAGATCCAAAATGGCAAACGAAAATTTTAAAAAAATTTAATTTTCAATTGATTCATACGCACATAGGGGTTTTTGAGGTCACTGATTACGAATCTGCTGTCAGATTTCAAAAATTTATAATAGAGGATCCAAAATGGTGGACGAAAATTAAAAAAAAATAAAATTTTAATTGAATCATAGGCACTTAGGAGTTTTTCGAGTCAATGTTTGCGAATTCACTATCAGTTTTCGAAAATTCAAAATGATGAAGCCAAATTGGCGGACGAAAATTAAAAAAAAAAAATTTGTAAAAATAATTCTTACGAGGTGGTTCTACAGGTCGCTGAGTATGAATCTGCTGCTATAATATGTTACTTAAAATGGTGGATTCAAAATGGCCGACAAAAATTAATAAAATTTTCAGTTTTCTCAAAAATTATTTTTGTTCGGCGGTTTTTGAGGTCGCTGATGATGACTATTATATTCAAATCTATAAAGTCGAAATGGCAGATACAAAAGGCTGACGAAATTCCAATTATATTTAATAATAATCCATACTCGAGGATCTCGAAGTTCATTAATTATGAGTCTGCTATAAGATTTTACAAATTAAAATTATGGATCGAAAATGGAGCACAGACATCATAAAGAAAAATTGAGTTTTGAAAAATAATCAATACTTGGTGGTTTTTCAAGGTCGCTGATAACGAGTCTGTTATTAATTACTGTAAATTTAATATTGCTAATCCAAAACAGCAGACGAACATAAAAAAAATATTAATGACTTTGAAATAATCAACACTCACAGGTTCTGGGTTCAATTAAAATTATGATCGTTGTTTCAGATTATAACAAAAATGTGAATAAAATAATTTTGTATACATAGAAATCAAATACTAGCGTCTTTATTTACATATTTAGCTTATTACACACATTCGTACTTAGGTAAATTCATATTTATATATACATAGAAGTTTTTTTACATTTAAATATACACACACCCATACATATATAGTACTACACATGTAGAAATATTTCGTATTAAATATTTAACACATATGCCACTATACATTCATTTAATCAATATGCTAACATTACAATGAAAAACATTGAGATACACTGAAACATCAATCAATAATTAATTTACAGTAAAAAATATATAGCAAGTAAAAACTTATTCGCATGCGCACAATAATAGAAGAAACACAAACTAAGTTTTGAATAAAGATATTGAATAGTAAATCATTATTTTTATTAATCTTCTGATTCGTCTGCTTCTAGTGATTCTTCTTCATTTTCTGTGTAACTCAACTCTTCTTCGTTATATGATCAAACATCCAGCACTAACAACTTTCGTAGTTCGTCATTAATACCAGAGCGTTTTTTTTTAACAATGTCCTTGATAACAAGATCAGAGGATCTGATTGTTCAAATAATCTGTGAAAAATGTCGGTATTTGTTTTGACTCTAAAACAAGTTTTTGAATAAAAAACAAAATTAGTTTTCTCTTTCATTTATCATTAGGCAACT
>JAPYYV010015148.1:0-17961 GCA_030522625.1 Copidosoma aretas
ACAAAATCAAATAAATTACTTAAAAAAAAAAAAAAAATAAAAAAAACAAAAAATCTGCCGCCACCCCCGCAGTGCCACCTGGTTTTTTTTTTTTTTTTTATACACTACCGACACAGAGAACCATCAAAAGATTGCACTGGGTACAATACAAACCGATATCATCGCTAACGGATGACTCACCGATATAATTCGTCGTACCAAGTAATGGCGAAAAATACATTCATCTCTTGTACACGATGATTAGTCTCCGTGTCAAGTTATGTCTTGATGAAGACGAAGAACTAAATGCTGACCTAGCTGCTAAAATCTCAAAAGCGGAGCCAATAAATAATTTTATGCATTCGTTGTTCAATCAAGTTGATGTGTTCTTCAATCAAAAACCAGTATCACCTACAAACAACGCATACGCTTACAGAGCTTACCTGGAAACTTTATTAAATAACGGACCCACTGAAAAATCATCGCATACAACGAGTGCATTGTGGTTTGACGATACAGCAGCAAAGATGAACGATGTGGCAGATGCTAATATAGGACTTGCAAACCGACGTGCATTATTGTCTGCAAAAAATCAGTCGATCTCATTGGTCATCTTCAGTGTAACGTGTACAACCAGGAAAAATTACTCATCAATGATGTTGAGGTGAGAATGCGCTTAGTAAGGTCCCGCGACGCTTTATGTCTCATTGATACCTCAAATTTAGTTTCTGTACGCACCGAAGAAGCTAATCTTTTAGTCCAAAATGTCAAAGTAAGTCCATCTGTTTAATTTGACCATGTCAAGGGCTCGTCAAAAAGTACGGCAAAATGTCCACTCACAAGGGTTGAGGCTAAAACTGTGACGATGCACAGTGGAATTTATGGCAAGACTTTGAATAGTATAATTTTGGGACAAGTACCAAAACGAATCATTGTCCGTTTTGTAAGAAATCAAGCCTATAACGGTAATCGCACAATGAATCCATTCAATATTCATCATTTAAACATTAATTTTCTCTGTTTGTCCATCGATGGCGTTCAAGATCCTTCCAAACCGTTGCAGCCAGACTTTATAAGAAATAATTTTCACGTCGATGCCTATCACACCTTGTTTTTGGGCACTGGTGTTCACTTTGTCAACAAAGGAAACCTGTTTATTTGCTTTCTATTTAACGCCGGATTCATCGGCCAGCGAATGCTCTCATTAGAACCTAATTGGACACATTAACGTTGGATTGGATGTTTTATCCGCCGTGGCATTGACCACGACCGTAAACTGTATCGTGTATGCCGAGTACGAGAATATTTTTGAAATTGATGCGTCATGTCAGAATATCGTTGACTTTAGTAGTTAGATGGTGCCTGGAAACCTCCAGCAAGAATATATGATTTGGAATGTAAGGAGCACTGCAGTTGCGGCAGTGTCCGGATCTTCTCCTCATACCTTGAAAATCCAGGGAGGGCCACATGGAGCTTTCGCGCAGATTCGTACCCATATCAGCTGCAGGTCTCCAAGGTTAAAAGCGTCTAGTCATAAAAATAGTAACGTAGGTAAGGAAAGTCGGCAAATCGGAACCGTAACTTCGGAATACGGATGAAGTCTGAGGAGCGGGGCGTGTCGGGTTTTGTTGGAAAGCGGGCTGGCCTGACGTGCCAGGCCTAGGCAAGGCTTAACTTTGCGTTGGCTTGCACGTGCATCGATCGCGTGGGGTAAGGGTTGGGCTAATGAAGAGGGTGTCAAAACTCCTTAACGTGTTATCGTTGCTGCTAGGCTTACATGACGATTGTGCCATCGCGTTTGTTCTTTTCGACCGTGACTTAACGCCTCGCTCTGAACTGGCACGGACCAGGGGAGTCCGACTGTCTTATTAGAACAAAGCATTGCGATAACCCTAGCGGTTGATGATGCAATCGGATTTCCGCCCAGTGCTTTGAATGTCAAAGTGAAGAAATTCAAGAAATTGCAGGTAAACGGCAGGAGTAACTGACATCGGCTACGACATGGGTCAGTGTCACGTCAGCGCGTCGGCTCACGCTGACGTCTGCATGCTCATTTTCTTAACAGCAAGGGGCATGAATCAGCTACTCCTGATTGCTGAGGGTAAGAGACCAGAGGCAGGGCTCTTACTTAATGAGCCCGAGTGTTTGGCTCGGTCAATTGTGCCAGCTGGCAAGGCTAAGAAATATTAGCTCCTGCCAAGTCCTTAATTCCCGCATGTAGATGGTTTGCCCATCTATCAGCTTATTTTTACTAAGGATTAGCGATATTTGGGGATAAATTTCAGGCATATAGGATTAAAGCGGGACAGTGCTACAACCACAACGAAGCAGTACTGAATCACGAGTGATCCCTACAAGCTCTAACAGCGCCTTAAGATCTTGCACTGCTTTCTCATACCCTGCTTTTGCCATCGGTTAGTTTTGATCAGGGTTACTTAGAGGAAACTTAGGGCCCTTGATATTTAGGTGCGGCAAGCGGTCCGTCAATGGCTTTGATTTCCGTCGCATACGGATGTTAAATACTTCCACACTGCCTCCAGAGATGTGGGTCTTGGAATTCCATCCTTCGCTACCACTTTGCCAGGTCTCATGTATTCGAGACCGAACAACATGTTAGACATTTCCCTTTCTTGCAGCTATGGCTGCTGTACAGTCTCCGTGGGTCCAAAAGCGACTTGCGTGGGCTGAAAGGGCTATCACCTTCGAGGGTGTTAGGATAGACATAGCGGGGGAGAGATCGAAGTAGTGGAGAGACCGCCTGTACAACTTTGTTGATTGCCACGAATTGTACAAGTGTCGAAAGGAGTATGTATCTAACGGCTGGATTGATGCCGGAAGCATGGGGGTGCCAGGGTAGAGCTACGTTTACTACTAATATGTTCGAGTAAACTATCTGCCTACGCTAACTATGACATCGCCTGGTGTCCAAAGGGAAGCTGTGAATGTTAAATGCTGTGTTGGCTGTAAGGTCTGTGAGACAGCTGCACATGTCATCCAGGTATGTTTTCGGACGCACGGTGGGTGGTTTAAGCGTCATGACGCCGTTTGTAAGGTGTTGTTGGCAGCCCTTCTTGACAAGGGCTGGACGGTCACTTATGAGCCATAAATTGCGACAGCCATCGATCTTAGGATGCCCGTTATCGTGTACAAAAGGGGCAAGCGTGTGTGTGTGGTTGGCACGCAGGCACTGATCAGAGCGCCATCTTTGGATCACGCATTTAAGAGCAACAGCTGCCATTAAGCTGATAATCCTGACGTAGTGAATTTTCTCAAAAGCCGAGCATGTAGTATGATATGCTGAGAACTTACGAGTTCCTAAGAGTCTCATGAATTGATGCACTTTTATCTCGGGAAACAGCTTGAGCCAATGATGCTCATCGATCTCTCATTTTCTTCCCACAAAGATGTTAAGTGGCTCTCTAAGACACTTAAACTTTAGTGCAGAGCGAATGAATAAGAACGTACACATGTTTATCATCGGCTTTCTTTGGCACTGTGTGCAAAATTTAACGCCACTCTTTATTAAAGTAAATATTTATTAAATAGACAATTTCTGTTGCTGACGTTTCCCTTCAAGTCTTTACGCCGCATTGTTACGTTTAATACTCTCAAAGTCACTTAATGACATTCATTGAGTGTTATGGGTTTCTCTTTTAGTTGCTTGGAAATTTCATCGATCAAATGAGCGCAGGATGTTTTGACCAAATATGCTATGTTTGATGGTCTTCCAATTCTCTTAGACTTAAGTAATGCCCAGTAAACATGCTTCTCCATAGCCTCCCCACGAACTAGACGGACAAGCCATCTGCTAGCAGGTGGCTTGATAGTGTCAGACAAAGGTGTTTATTCTGAAGAGCAAGGAAATACATTACAGAAGGGCATGCTCTGCTATAACGTGTTGGTTTGATCCACTTAAGGAACCCTGTATTTTTGCTTGGTTGTTCCCTTTATTAGGGTCTCGCTCGATCGTTGATTTTCAAGTCCGTCGTGGTGCGTACAAACCCTTCTTAGGGTCTACATGATGTGTGCTCGCTTCGCGAGCCCTTCAATGTGCCTACCTTTAATTCAGCTAATCTGCTGCCAAGGGAACAAGCTTAAAAAATTAGAGAGTAAAGAAGACCCTGTCGAGCTTGACTCTAGTCTTGCACTGTAAGGAAACATAAAAGGTGTAGCATAAGTGGGAGACGCACAAGCGTCGAAAGTAAAATATTACTAATTTTATCGTTTCTTAACGTACCCAGTTAGATGGAGTGCGGGTGACGTGAAGCATGTGTCCCGGCTGTCACGGTGTTCTAGAGCCCAGCGTGGAAAAGTGGCATAAAACTGGATGTTTTTTCTCCGTTCTGTGGTTTTTGCACAGGAATCCCGAGCAGACACAAAGCTTTAGTCGGATCGCCGTTAATAGTTCCGCGTGATCCGATTCGAGGACACAACCAGGTGGAAAGTTTGACTGGGGCGGTACATCTATCAAAGAATAACGCAGGTGTTCTAAGGCCAGCTCAGCGAGGACAGAAACCTCGCGTAAAGCAAAAGGATAAAAGCTAACTCGATCTCCATGCTTAGTACGCATAGAGACTGCAAAAGCACGACCTATCGATCCATTTTATTTGAAGCGTTTTCAGGCAGAGCTGTCCAAAAAGTTCCCACAGTGATAACTGGCTTTCGGCACCCAAGCATTTATAGCGGAGTCACTTCTTGATTCCTCGATTTTGGCTCTGACTATCATTGCGAAGCAGAATCTTCCAAACGTAGGATTGTTTACCTGCCAATAGAGAACGTCAACTAAGCTTAGACCGTCGCGAAACAAGTAAGTTTTACCCTACGCATGACTTTATCGTTGTGCTAGTAATCGTGCTTAGTACGAGAGGAACCGCAGGTCCGAATCACCCACTCGGTCAAGCAGCCGGTGGTGCGAGGATACTATTTGTGTGATTATACGTGGACACCTTAAAGGCCGAATCCTTTCTAGTTAAATATGGCATCCATTTATTTTGAAGTGTCTTGAGTTGAAAGGCTTGAAAGAAAGTAAATATTTTAAAGTAAGACCTCGTTCGGCGCACTTGGCACTTTTAGATAACAGTCTAATTGAAATGGGATGAAAAGAGTGATAAAAGCATTACAAAAAAAAAAAAACAAAAAAAAACAGTTTTTAGAATAGAAATTTGAACTCACAACCTTGAGACTTCTGGCTTAGAAAATAATTGCTAAGCTTTCTAAGCTACGTGTATAGCTCGTTATTAATGTCTACATTACTAATAATTAGTTGTACTTTTTCTGAAATTATTCTTTACAATATTGTTATGAAAAATTATAATTTTTTTTTTATATGGGTAATAGATTAATAAATCCCCTAAGTTTTTTTTTTTTTTTTTTGCCGTATCACTTATAATGACACCTCAAATATCATATCTTTCATTTATTATTTTATAAACAAATTATTGTATTTGCAAAAATCTGGTTCACTTTTCTAATTATTGCATGCTTTGTTTAATCAAACATTAAAAATCCTATCATGAATTTTCGTCAATTTTTCTAATTTGTTCATTTATTATTTAACAAATATATAATGTATCAAGTTGAAATTAAAAAGGAAGTCGTGGTAAATAAAAAAACAAAGGTTTCTCTGTGAAACAAAGATTGCATTAATTATTGGACAAACTTTTTATTTACAATATTTACAATGATCACACTTCTTACCTGTAAAACAAAGAAACGACATTCAATGTTTATCATTTACCGTTCTCTTTTTTACATTTTTATGGTTAACACTACAATAATTGATCCTGCACTGTGCTTAGTTACATTGCATCTGCATGCTGGCTTTTAACCGTTCTAATATCATATTGTACAAGGAGACATTTATGTTACCGACACTTGTAGCGGGAAAATCCCAATCATACTAAGGTAGTATACTTCCTTACATCTCCCCCTCCACGAAAGATAAAAATTTATAGATATTTATCTAGCGTACAGTCAATATATTCTATTATATTTATGTCCTCTTCAATGTTACTTTCAGGCTGGTTGAGTGGGATGAGCTTTGAAATGTGGAACAAATTTGACTCTACTTTTTTGTGTCCTGTATTGATTTCATAGATTAAATTTGATATTTTATTATGAATATTGTATAGCCCGATTCTTAGTTCGTCCAATTTTTTTCTGTTAAATTTCGAACCATTCTCTACGAATACTTAATCTCCAGTTTGGAATGTATGATTTTTTCTACCTTCATTGTACTTCACTGTATTGTAATTGTAAAACTTGATGCTATTTTCTAAAGCTATCTTTTTATTTTTATTTGAGTCGTCATTTTTTTTATGTTCAAGTTCATCCGGTACGATTAAATTATCCACTCCTGCTAATAGTTAACTAAGTGTGTATTTTGTGACTGTATGTATTGTCCTATTATACATTTTTAGGCATTTATGTGCTATTGATGTCCAAACTGATTTTTTTTCTTTTTTCTCATTGAGTGTGCATCTGATCTTGTTAACTAGTGTCTGATTACATTTTCCGTTTAGTCCATTTGAGAAAGTTGCATTATTTGATGTGAATATTAGCTGTATATTTTCTCCATTTAAAAAATTTTTGAATTCTTTGAAATTAATTCCAGGATATTGATCAGCTAGAATCATTTTTATTTTGTTATTTATTGATACTAACCTTATTATTTTTATAAAATCATGTCCGTTTTGTGTTTTTAAAGTTAGTATATATGCATAGCGTTTAAAATAATCCACTAAAAGATGTAAGTATTGTTTTGTTGATCTCTGACCTTCAAAACCACCAATTGTATCAATTGAAACTATTTGAATGAATATTGAGCCGGACCGAGATGTGACATGAAACCATTTTTATTTTCGCCTCTAGACTTATTTTTTATGCATGTCTTACAGAGTTTTCAAGTCTCCTGAATATATTTGTCGATTTTTTCCGCTGTGTAATATGATTTTACCAAACATTTTATTTGGTTAATGCCTATGTGGCCAAACTTTTCATGTATTTTTCTTATTAATTCTTTGCTCAAATTTTCTGATAGTAAAATTTTATTGTTTTTTCTTCTTCTTTACAATAGTATACTTAATTCTCTGAAATAAGTTTATCCTGTTTTAGTTCTATATTGATATTTCTTTTTTGGTCTTCTAAGATGTCGTTAAAAGTTATTGAATTTACAATTTTTAGATAATCGTTGATATTATTTTCCGCGCTAAGTACTGGATTTCTGCTTGAACAGTCAGCTTCTATATTCAGTTTTCCTGGATTGTATTTCACCATGAAGTCGTATTGTGACAAGTAACAGGTCACGTCACCTAACTCTTCGTCTGTTCGTGATTTAATATTTAGGTTTTCCAGTGGTGTATGGTCTGTAAAAACAATGAATGATTTTCCTAGAAGCCAATGTTGCCAAAATGTTATTGCTTCTTTGCTAGCTAAACACTCTAGATAAATTGCCTTTTTTTTTCTTTGAGCCTGATCTAATTTTCTTGAAAAGTAGGCCACTGATTTGTCTTCGAAGTTTGTTTTTTGTTGTTTCAGAACTGCTCCAATACCTTTCAAACTAGCATCTGTGTAGATGTGTATGGGTAAATTTTGGTCGAATACAGCTAGAATTGGCTGAGTGGATAGACAATTCTTTAATTGAATAAAAGCTTTTTGACATTACACAGTCCATATAAATTTCTGATTTTTTTTAGTAGTTTATGGAGAGGATCTGAAATTGACGCAATATTTGGAATATATATGATGATAAAAATTTATCTTACCGAAAAACTGTCCTATATTCTTTTGAGTTGTTGGCGTTGGAAAATTTTGTATTGAGATTACAATATTTTTCAACGGCGATACTGTATTGAAACTAATTATGTGGCCTAAATATTTAACTGAGCTTTCTGCAAATCAACATTTTGAAAATTTTAATCCAAACCCTTCTCTTACTGTTGCTTCTAATAATTTTTTTAAATGTTCGATATGTTCTTTTAATGTTTTAAAAAATATTCATATGTCGTCGATGTAGTTGACTGTAAATTCTGTAAGTTTACATTTTCTTTTAATACTAGATAAAATCCTTTCGAAAATTGCAGGCGATGTTTTTAATCCAAAGGTAAGACATGTCGATAGATATTGACCTTTTTGTGTTATTATTCCTGTTTGTGTTCATCTACTATTCTCAAAGTTACAGCCCAGAATTCGGAGTTAATATCTAAAGTTTCATAACATTTGCAATTTCTTGTTATTGTTAATAAACCATCTATCAAAGAAAATGGTTGTGGTTGAGGAATACCTAATTTATTTAGTTCTCTGAAGTCTATACATAGCCTTGATTTTTATTTTCATCTTTTTTTTGCGCTAGAATTACTGTAGCGGCAAAGGGACTATAGCATTCTTCAATTATTCCTCGTTTTAGTAATTCTGTCATTTGTATTTCGGTTTCATTTCTGTCTATTTCGGTACATCTATAAGGCCTTTTAAAACAATATTTATCCATCTCTAAATCTATTTTTGCTTCTTAATTTTGTATCCTTCCTGTATCATACTTATCTTTTGCAGATACTGTTTTATAGCTTTCAATTATTTGATTCATCTCATCTTTTTCATATTCATTTAAGTAATTAATTACCGTATCAAATTCATCTGTATTCATGTTTTCATTAAAATTTATTTCAAAATTTGGTTCTGTAATTTAATTGTGTTTATTTGTATCTCTGCATTTAGAATTAGATTTTATTTCTAATTTTTTTTTTTGCTATTAGGATCCTTGATTTTATCATATTGATCTTCTTTTAAATTTGAGATGATCTGAGCATTAAAAATTATTTGTTTTATTTCTAATTTTTCATTTTTTGTTAGTTTAAATTTTATTATACAATCCAACCCTATCAAAAATTCATTGTTGAAACTATCATTATTTATCACAACGGCGTTTATGTTTTTTTCTATATCATAACATTTTTGCCTTTAGGTTAATTATTACTTCTGTTTTTTCCACACCATTGATTCATTTTATGTTACTTAGTTTTACATTTTTTTTTTTATTATTCATACGTAAAAGCTTAGCATTTAATGAGGTTACATTTGAACTAAAGTCATAAATACCTTTTTCTTACCATGGGCCCAAAGTGCAGCAGAGCCTTTTCGCCCTTAGGCCGCACTTTGGGCCCACGGGCGCAAAATTGCACTTTGCGCCCTCGGCAAGCTTGGGCACAAAAGTAAAACAAGCGCGCCCTTCTGGCGCTCAAATTTTTACTTTCTGCCCTAGTGGCGTAATGTACTATTACTGTAGTTGTGTTCTTCAATGTAACATTTAGTTCAATTAATGGTAGCGCATCTAGTTTGTTGGATCCTCATCACTTGACTTCACTCCAAGTGCGGCATTACCAGTAATCAATTCACCTTGTTTTTCTGTTCTGAACCAGCATTTATCCTCTTCATGGTATCAGAGTTCGTTGTTTTTTTCTTTACATATTGAACATGGTTTCTTTGCAAATCTTTCTTTATTACTAAAATTTGCTTCTGTTATTTAATGACCGCTTATAAACAGTATGTTCCAATTTACTGATTTCATTAAATATATCTTCTGATTTCTTTATCGTCTCTCTATCAAGCATGCTTGCTACGTGATTTGGCAACTTCAGTACAATAAGATCAATTAAGGTTCCTGTATCAATGTTTTTACTAATTTCTAATACGAGATTTTCTTTTTTTATTGCAGATTCTAGTAGTATACCTGCTGTGTATTTAAATGTGTGTGCATATCTGATCAGACTCCAACCTTTGCTTGCGAAGGTTTCGCAGAAACTTTGTTTCCACAAATTCCAATCAGATTCTATTAAATGTTTAATCATCATACCTTTATATCAGTCGATACATGGTTAATCCAACAGCAGGCGTAGAATGTTAATTTTCTCCTTTTTTTAGTAACTATCAATCTGCTACACTTATCTTCAGAGCACGATATCCATTGAAAAGCATTAATATTTCTGTTTGTAAATTTTTCGATTGAAAACTGATCTGCTATTTGTGCCATACTTTTATGATTATTTCGTTGAGTTTTTACTAGTTTTTCTAATTTCTTAACTAAAGAACTTTCCTCTATGCTTGGTTTACCTGTTTGTTTATTTCCATTCGTAATATCTTCCAAATACGTATCATTGAACTGTACATTTCCATCTTCGTCTACGTACGTATTTTCTAGTTTCTCTGATAATGTTATCGTAACACTCCTTGTTTTATGTCTTTTGGTTAATGAATTTGTTATTTTGTTAAATGCTGGTGTGGTGATCAGTTCTTTGAGTAAGCTTGCTAGTTAAAATTGTATTAGTACACTAATTATCTGATTGTATGGTGATGGCGTTTCTATTGAGGTTATACACGTAACATTAGATTTCCCATCTGAACTTGCTTTTAGAGTAAAAGTAAATCTCAACTTTTCCATCTTGACCATCAATTAATTCTTCATTTATAACAAGAATGTCGCTTTATAATGTACTGAATTGAAATTGAAAAGGAAGTCGTGGTAAATAAAAACACAAAGGTTTCTCTGTAAAACAATGATCGTAATAATCATCAGACATACTTTCTTATTTACAATATTTACAATAATCACACTTCTTACCTGTAAAACAAAGAAATGACATTCAATGTTAATTATTTACCGCTCTCTCTTTTACAGTTATATGGTTTATACTACAATAATTGATCCGGCTCTGTGCTTAGTTACATTGCCTCTGCATGCTTACGTTTAACCGTTTTAATATCATATTGTACAAAGAGACATTTATGTTACCGACACTTTTAGCGGGAAAATACAAATCATACTAAGGTAGTATACTTCCTTACAAATATATGATTGAACTGACCTTAAATTTATTCAACTATTTAACTTGTTCCAGCTTCCTTTTATCAGAGTTTAAAATATATATCGATAACTTTTGTATGTTTGTATGTATCTAGTTATATGCATATGAATGCTATATATATATATATATATATATATATATATTCATATGCATAAAACTAGATATATACAAACATATAAACGTTTTCGATATTAATTTTAAACTTTGATGAAAGGAAACCGGAAGATGTAAAATAGTTGAATCAATTTAAGGTCAGTAAAATTATATATTCATCAAATGATAAATAAACAAATTAGGAAAATTAACACTGAGAAAAGAAAATTACTGTCTTACTGTGGTATAAGATTGCAGAAACTGCACGGTTACCTCTACAGTAGCAAACCTTACGGAAAGTATATCGTAACATTATAGTTTCTGCAAGGCTCTATACTTAAACTGTCAGAGAACCTTACAGAAACTGTACTGTCATATTATACACTCTCTAAGGTTAGATACTTTAGAGCTAGTTATGCAGTTTCTGTAATGTTATAAATTACTAAAACAATAATTTTGTTTCTCAGTGTATATATAATATATGAATACATATATTTTTTAGGAAAACTAAGATAGGTGCCAATTTAAAATATTTATCGGGACTACTGGCTATAAGCAAATTTACAAACCGAAGGGTCAGCCTGTAAAAAGACGTACTAATGATTTTAAACGTTAAGACTATATGTTTACAATATTAGAGAAAAAATTAAAGGAATCTTTTTGCGGTTAGTAGCTTACACAAACGTACACACATTGTTAACCATTCTTTATTTGCTATTATAACGTTTTCATATTAAAATATTTCTGTACAATAATACCTAAATACTTCGTTGATAACTTTTAGAATTTTTGTAATTTTCGACGTTATCATTCTGTCTATACTACAAGCGTCATCTAAAAATACACATTCATAATCAGTACGTAGATACATAAGTAAATCACATTTCAAGTTGAAGTGAATCATTTTCATGTAATTTTTTAATTCCACTCCTCGTGCCACAAATGCTGTGTTACTACTGGGGGTCCTCTGACCTGCTTAATTTTTGTATTTAGTTTTGATAATCATAGTGACTTATTAAGATGTAAAGTTACTTTTTTTACTTGAAATCAGCTTCTTATACTTCATTTTCAATAGTTATAATTTGTATCTGATAGTGTTGTAATCAGCTGAAAAATTTGAACAGTACTAACGAGTAATAAATTTTGTGATCAAAGACACAATCATTTTTGCTTTATAAAAGGTTATCTTAATTCTTTCAAGTAACAATAAATCTTGTTACAATGTTTTATTGCAAAAAATTTCTTTTACATCAAATAAAATAAATATTCCATTTGCTCTGCTGACAAGCCTTGTAGGGTAGACTTAATATGCCCTTTTGTAAAGACAACATTGCTTTAACAAACATTCAAACAAGAGTATACTAAAGAATGTGAAAATGTTCTATTATATTTTTTATTAGTAGCTACCGTACCTGGTTTTAGGTCTCGTGACATTAAGAAAAATGTTAGTATGATATTTGGTATGATATTATCACTAAAATTTCATCATTGAACCGAAACCTTTTAATTGTATTTGTTACTGGTAAATAGTACAATTCTAGCAAGTTGTTGTTGATAAAAGGTTAGCCTAATCAAGCCTATAGTCCTACTAAATAAATGAAATTTAAATCTACTTTTACTGAATAGCTATAAATTCTCGACTACTTACATCAATTGGCAGGCATTTCATTCAACGTAATAACTTTTTGACGATAGTTTAGATTAAGACGTATCCTAAAAAGATCAAAATGAAACTCCTGCTGTATCTGCGTGGTAAATAAAAATGAAATAAGATTTTCTACTTTCTTTTTGAACAAAATATTTCCGTGACTAAGAACTACAAAAATACTGTCGAGTCTCTGTAGTCATTGCAGTAGTAACTTCTCGATTTTCTATTCTGTTCATCATAATCAAGACAGGATATTAGTCAAGAAGATAGTGGAAATTAAAAAGGAATTAACAGCTAATTGTTAATAAGGCAGAAAATATGCTATAGATGAAGTAACAAAAATCAAATAGCATCGGACCCATTCTAAGCAAAATGACCTGCTCACGGTAAATTCATGGTTATAGAGCCTTTAGCCTTGTGTCATAAGCATAGCAGTTAATGAAATTCTAGACCTTAAAATGAAGCAAACTGTAAAACACTGCAACATATACGTTAACGCTCAACTAAAGCTTAAAAGCAAAGACTACATTGTAAGGGAGACAAGTATTATCAGCGATGGTAGACGCACCTGATACAAAAAATCACAGATGACTGACGGAACGATTGTCGAAATAATCGCACAGATTTCCGCAAGAATGACCATAACAATTTAATAAACACGTTCATAACGAAACTAACAATGACTATGATCACAAGAAACAGCTAAATCTAGTTGTGCAGCAAAGAATTAATAATAAATAGAAAAGAATCAATCTTGTATAAAATTAAGTTCTCAAAAGTTTGATTCGATTAAAACACTACTAACTTTTGACGATAGAGTAGTTTAAAGCTGAATAGAAAAAAAAAGCTTTTAAGTTCTCTGAATAATTATACTTCATGAAAAAAGCTTTATGTTGAACTGATCAAAAAAAAAAAATACATGTTAGTACTTAGTAATTTTTTTGCACAGTTTTATTGATTCATAGTTGTGCATATGGGTTTCTCTTACAAGTATATCGAGTCTTGTTATAATGTTATGAGTCTATTGTGTCTCTAATGGGAATCTTTCTGTGGTATATGTTACTACATCATATATAAAATGTCTCAGGAGGCTAATTCACATTGGTGAATCGTAATAGATTTTAAATAATTAAAGATGCTCTGCCATATTAAGATGTATAGTGTTTTGTCGTTCATATTAATTTCATATAGTTTAGGAGCAAGATGAAGTTCAAGATATTTTTCTTTTACAAAGCTGTATGTTGGTTATTCTGATGATAACTTCTATTTGTATATTCTTCAATTTAATTAATATTATCGTTTCGATTGTTATGTGCAATGTGTTAATTATTTTTATCATTGTATCTATTACCATAATATCTAATAGTAATGTATAAGTACATTATTACCTAAGTATATTTCTTATGTGCATCTATATTGTTACTTTCATTGGATTAAATTCGAAAAGCATGATAGTATTTTATGTTGCAAAAGCATAACGACAAACATTTTCCGATATTTAACCTTAATTTCATTGCGACCTAAGTAATTCTATAGCAGTATATTTTAAGACAATTCCTGTACAATGCTTTGTAGGTTCAAGCTTAGAAAAAAAATTGTATGAATATTATATTTCAATTTCTAATTTGTTGATAAAACTTTTTATAATAACATCTGTGACGCATTATAGAATAAACTAATTTACTTTCCTCAATAATGTTGTTGTAATCACCAGTTATAAGTTTTTTTTACTTTTAGTTTTTATAAGTTAGTTGCTCTCATAAAGTCATAGTCTGTCTGTAACTGCTGGTCCCTTTACATAACTTATATGTTTAAAGAATATTTATACATATGGGCTCTTGAGTTATGTAAAAATCTTGCAGCGCATTATGGAACTCCTCACTGCAACGAGTTTAGGGCAGTATGAGAAGACTCGTTCGGAGGATAAGATATTTTCATGTTTTGAGAAAACAATGTTATTTAAAGTTTTCAAGACTTTAAAATCTGTGTACTTATAAAAATAAGATATATTTTTTTCTAAATAATCGCCATATATGACAAAGTTTAACTATAAATAAAATTTTTTTAGCATTGTTGCAATACTTTTTATTATTTCTGAACATAATAAAAGCTATTGTTGGAACTGATGAATGTCAAGTGACTCCAGTAATACATGTCCTTCAATATGATGGCTGCATACCAAAACCAATACCAAGTTTTGCCTGTACGGGACGCTGTAGCAGCTATCTGCAAGTAAGAAGAATCCTTTATCTTGCATGACTTTAATTTCGAAAAAATGTCAATCTCACAATTTAAATAATGCTGCACACCTAAGGTGTAGTTTATTATCATGCTTGCAGTTGAATTGTGAGTGTAAGTTGCATTACACAGCAAAAAAAATTATTAGCTTATGATATTTAAGTGTCTATGTAATCATTTCATGTGACTTACTAACCTGTACTAATCCAGTACTTATTTCTCAAATGAATGCTACAATAAATTGATAGCATCATTATCTACTGTGCAGTAAATGCACTATGTTCTGTGAGGCCCAAGATTCAACGGCCTATGATATCCGTTTTAACTTCTTGCCTAAGAGTAGCAATGTGACGCTTACCCATCAACCTGGTGGGTAGCTTCTGTTTGATCTTTATCTGTTTACAATTTCGATGCTCAAAGACATACCGTGTCTTTTTTTGGTAGAATTGGGCCAATAATATTGCCTAGAGACTTAGGTAAACGTGCTCTCTTGGCTACAATGGGCAGACAAGATATCGTCGTGACACTTTCCAAAAAATGTGATCCCAATGCTTTTTTGGTACAAGTTTCCGAGCTTTCTGATGATTAACAGTGTCCCTGATTAGTGGATCATGACGATATACGTAAAAGTATCCTTTCATCATGTCTTATCATGGATGGTTGTTGGTACGCTTTCTCACTTTCTGAAGCCACTCCTAGTCCTCCACGGATAACTTCCACTAAAGGACTGTCACGAAAAAATGTAAGAAATATATTTTATAAACCGGTCTTTAGTAACTTAATGTTCGTCATGATAACTATTTTAAGCGGCTTGACGTACATGGTTTTGAAATCCGTAACATCAAGTGTTTATTTGTGAATAATGATTGAAATTACTGAACTCTAATCCTTGATAATTAGACTGTTTGTATTCTCTTATAATTCCGTTACAAATATCACATCAAAAGTATATCGTTATAATACAAGTTTTATTTTCCCGTCCATGTATCGGTAGTAGTTGCCGTCGAAAAAACTTTAAATATATACCATTCGATCACAAGGAAGAGGCGCACAATACAATTGTATTATCAAACAAACTTACCTGCAAGTAAAGGTTGACTATAGTTATTTGAAGTGCCTCGTCCAAAGTGATCAGTCCTACACTGTCCCCTTTTATGTATGGAATCATAGATCCCCATATTCAACGGCAACGCTTTACAGTATAAGCATAGAGTGCTAGTGCGGCCACTAGATTCCCACTAGCATGTAGAATGCACCCTTTATCTTTCACGCTTAAGAAGTGTGGTGAAGTTGGCATGGAAAGGGAATACTACTGAAGAGCAGCGCTAATCGCGAGTATCTCGACTAATAATATCCAAAAAAGCGTGAGAACATAATCCTGTGATTTTTTCTGGTATTCTTCTTCAAATTCAAGGTTTGGAAATTTAGTGTACAGACAAAACTCACACGTAGCCTAGAGAACAGGCAGGCATTTGTGTTGTGTTACTCTGTTAAGTGACAACTTTGACTTCCTTATTGAAATATAAAATTTTATAATATCAATTGGAAAATAATACAATATTCAAATAAAAGATTAAAATAAATATGTTATATTTATAGTTTTACTAGGAAATCAAGGTTATCCTTGAACAGTGGCGACTTTGTTTTTCGTTACTCGTTCACATTTAAATAAAGTGTGGAAATACAACCAAAGCCAGAACGAAGTTTAAAACATCTGGTCAGCACGTACTTCTCTTTAAGGAAATGCAACTCCTATCTTACCCTAGTTGTGAAACCGAATTTTCCTGCGGGGCCTTATCTTATATATTGCCTCTGCGCGACGTTTCGGTCCAATCGTCCACTGCCACTCATCGTGAACAGTTAACTAATTTATAGCTTGCCACCGCTCATCGAGTGTGGTTATACTTATTCCTTTTTGGGTCTTCTGACTTTGTAGTTGATAAAGCATTGAATAATATAATTGTGAATAAAATCTAAGTGTGAACCTAATAAAAAAGTGAGAATACAAAATCTGAATTTAAATAAGATATTTGGAATCATTATACTCAATAATACTACCCAACAGTAAAACCATAATATATATGTATATATATATATATATATATATATATATATATATTAGGGTGTTCCTTATTTACTAAATTTTTCGAATCTTCGATTACGCCACTTACATCTTTTCTATGACCAAAAAAAATAAGTTTTCAACCATGAATCCCAAAAAAAAAAAATTTTAAACCGTGCCAAGAAGACCAAATGTATTTTTCACACGCAAACATCTAATATTCCTATATTATTATTTCATAATACTTCTTATAGATTCCTAAATTTTTTTTTGTCTAAAAGTTATACATATTTTTATTTAAAATTACATGGAGAATGCAAATCTGGTATTTATTTTGGTGTTATGTTGGGTTTTATGGTGTAAAAACCAGTTTTATGCAAAAAAAACGATTTTTTAACGTTTTTTCCATACTTTATTCAGTCTCCTGACCTAAAAACACGCATTAATTTTTTTATTTCCCTTTTTCATCATAAAAATTTTACGTAGAATCCAATGGTGTTACTATTTTTCTCTCAGTCATGTCCAGTGGCGTGAAAAAACAATTTTTCGGTATTATCCAAAAAAAAAAGAAATATTTAATCAAATAGAAATTTTTATTATAAAATGTAAACATTTTTTTTATTTCTTAAAAATTTGAACTACATTTTTCTACTGCGCTTTGTTACAATCTTTTTTGAACTTACTGACAAGTTGAATCAAATATTGTTTCTGATTTTTATCTTTTGTCTTATTTATGTAATTCTGAGCCAGTTTCACGGCCCTTTCCGCTACATCATTTACGACTTGTAAATTTTTTACAATCTCTCAACCGTTTATAAAGTTTTGATTAGTTGCCCAAGTTTCACAGTCAGTCCATAAAAAATCTTTATTAATTTGAAATCTATCAATGAATAGAAGTGATTGATGATTAATGAAATAATTTATATTCTTAAGCTGAATGTTACTCAAATCACCATTTTCTTGAATGAGAAATTTTTTTACTGATTCCAGCATATCAATATCATCATCATTACTTAAAGCACTAACCATTTTTTTCTTAATTCCCGCAGACAAATCATCATCGAAAAACGAAAGAGCACTTGCTT
>JAPYYV010015149.1:0-18093 GCA_030522625.1 Copidosoma aretas
ATAGAATATGTTTCATCTTTTTTATTTCTTGTAATGTAACCTCTATAACATTACATTATTACATACTACACTCAGTATTATCATTGCAAATCCAGTATAGTGTCACATTTATGACGTGGGAGATAAAATGAGATATTACGAAAAACTTGTACCACAAAAATCAGCAAAGTGTTACGATCTCCCAATTTCATTTTAGAAAAAAATTTATGCAATAATCAAAATGAGTATTTCGTTTTGATGGTTTGATGTAGACAAATTATAGTAATCAAGAATAAATAGTGCAGTAATCAATAAAAATGTATAATTTTTAATGAGTTCACTTATTTTGCGGCTATGAGAAATGAATGTTGAAAATCTTATTTTTGTCAACTGAGTGCTCAAGTTTTTAATTTGTAAGTTAAGATATTTATGAAATTAACGTATCGACAATGATTTTTCTTTAAACATTTGTCAAAATAATACAGAAATCCACCCGATTCTTAGAATTTACAAGTTATGTCAAACCATTTTTCAAATGAATTAGGATTAATACAGCTCAGTATATAATAAGACAAACATTTTTTTTCTTCAAATATTCTTGAGTGATAATCATATGATGAATTTTGAATATTCTTATTTTAGGGTAATATATTGTTATTATGGTAAGATAATTTTTAAATTAATTAAAAAACTACATATACTCAACTGTTATGATTATTCAGAAAAGATAGCGAAATAGTTAATGTATCAAAAACAGTTAATCTTCGCATCATGGTCATTGGTCGTAAAAAACTATAATGCCACCAAATTTTAGTAATTTTAAGGTTACAGACCTTCATTTCTCAAAACATTGTGATAAGTATAATTGGGAATGGAGATGTAGACCAATACATCATATCAGAATATTCCCATATCTTAAACAGCGTAAAATAATCACATAGACTGTATATTAAGTTGACTCGAAAAAATATTTTGAGGTTATGTTCATAATCTTCAGTATAAAGATATGTTTTCGTCTTATATTGAAAGAGGATGTGTGATAACATGGATAAAGTAGTGTTTTATTTATAAAAATCTTGATTTCACTCAAAATCACTTAGCCGAATTACAGTTCATCAGGAAAATCAAAGTTTTTATAAGTTTTCCAGCCTAAAAAAATTTTTTATAGCAATCTCTATAGTTTTCCACTATTCTGCATCCAATTATCTTCAATTAAAAAAAAAACATTACGATATCTTATTTCCTTAAAGAGTTATTGATTTTTGAAAAAACAATCCGAAATCTGACACTTATTAAGTTAACTCGAGAAAATATTTTGAGGTTATGTTCATAATCTTCAGTATAAAGATATGTTTTCGTCTTATATTGAAAGAGGATGCGTAATAACATGGATAAAGTAGTGTTTTATTTATAAAAATCTTGATTTCACTGAAAATCACCTAGCCGAATTACAGTTTATCAGGAATCTCAAAGTTTTTATAAGTTTTCCAGCCTAAAAAAATTTTTTATAGCGATTTCCATAGTTTTCCACTATTCTGCATCCAATTATCTTCAATTTAAAAAAAAAAAACATTAAGATATTTTATTTTATTAAAGAGTTATTGATTTTTGAAAAAAAAAATCCAAAATCTGACACTGCGCCCCCCCACTGCCCCCCGCATTTTTACTATAGTCAAAGATGGCCGAAGTCACCCCAAAGACACTCTGCTGAAAACAGTCTCATTATTTCGATTAAAGACGAATCCTTTCGCCGAAGCTCCCCAACATCGTCGAACATTGCCGAAAACAACCGATTTTAGTCGAAGCCTTTATGTACTAATTAAGAGTGCAAGCAGAAAAGTTTATTGGGTTTCGAAATGACGTACATGGGATAATAATACCCTACTACAGAAATTGGGCAGAGAAACCAATTCATGCACGTAATGCAAAAAAAAACCAGGTGTGTGCAAACCATGATTGCGCTGTAGTCTAGAAAACTTTATCTGGGCAGTCATAGGCTAGGATCTCCTAATCTAATACCGGGTTCTTTTCGTACAAAATATGATTAGCAATATATTTCCGTGTAATATAGTTACTGTAAAGGTGTATTATACTTTAGATTATGATGTAAAAAGACAAGGTTTGCTGGATAATCACACCTTAATACAGGAATCGGACAGATCAAACGACTCGTGGACTTGGTGGGAAGAAAACAAGGCATGTACAGACCATGATTACGTTGTAGTCTAGCCAACTATATTTAAAATGGAATTGGCTCATGAGTCCCAATCGAAAGCAATGCTATTTTCATACAAAATATGATTAGAACTTTTTTTTTCGTGTGTTATACTTACTACATAGGTGTATTATTCTTTTGAACATGATATTAAGACAAGGATTGCTGGATAACACATGCTTCGGACAACGGATGAAACTAATTAGATTTTAGGGCAAGTAAGCACCCTATTTGTCTGATAGAAAATGTGTATTTTAATACAATGTTCTACTACTACGGCTAAAAATAACTAACTTTGTTTTACTGCTGCAGAAAATAATAAACGTGACCAACAGTAGTGCCGCTAATATAACAGATTGAGATAGGGTACCCGTAAACTTTAGCTCGATATTTAATTCAAATAAATCAAAACCCATTCACCTAAAACTAAATCACCATATGAACTCGCCCAATAATAATGTGCATTGATAAATAAATAATTTATCCACTAATCCAAAATAATTATAAAAGAAAGAAAAATATGAATCTATAGCTACTTCAACAAAATAAAATAATACAAGTAAACATAATAGCATAAAGGACAACAAATAATTGAAGTCAAAACTATTTATTCTACAGTGTAAAAAAAAAAATTTTTTTATCTTCGTAACAAATTATCGACACAGAAAAACATCATTCTAGGTGTCAAAGTTGCATTAAAATTACAACAAAAAGTTATAAAAATAAGCGGACAATAAGAGGATATGTAATTGTTTCATAGAGCAGACCGGTTTTTTTATCTGCAGATAACGATATTTCAGATTACTGCACACAGCGAATGGCCGGTAGATAGCGCTAGTAGGGCTAACCTGTTACCCTACTAAGCACTATAGTGCAAGGTTATTCTTAGCATAATGAAAACCGAAAGAAGCTTTGAAACATGCAAAAGCAGTATTTTGCATGTAAGTATTTGAATGAATCAGCATAAAAGCTTGTCTTAGCGCTAATTCCAGAATTTTCTCAAGTTCCACATTGATAAACATAAAATCTTTTTACCTAAGATCCAAATAATACTTTTCGTTTCAATATCTAAAATTTTTTTTACAGCTTCTATACTTATATTTATAAATTTTTGGTGTATGATTATGAAAATCGTTATTTTATTTATTATTATTATTTGCTCCATAATCAATTTTTAAAAAACTATTATCTTTGTCATTTATATTTAGTCAATAATAACTCAAATTATACGTGTATTAAGCTTATATTTAGGGCAATGGAAATCCATCTATAACACTGTAATGTGAGTCTGTCTTTAATAATATAAATGTACATTTTCCTTATTGGAGTCCGCCCTTAACATGGTAGGATACATGTATGTGTTCCAAATGGGACTCCGCCCTTAACATGGTAGAACTTAATTATTTTCCCTATTTTTATAGGGCCCTTTTCATGCTCACGCAAAAACTCTGAAACGCTCAAAAGCTTGATTCGTTTTAGCTTTTCAACGTTTAATTTAGGAGAAGCTGATGTTATTATAGGGGCATAAACACAGAAGTACATGCTTGGTCTTAGGTTTGGTTAAACATTGTCAGGCTGAAACTTGCGCGGTTTTAAGTGCCTGGCTACGGCTTTAGCTAGGCGGTTAGCCAGCAAAGCTGGGCCCAAATTTTGTCCTGTCAGTGCTTTTTATGCTTCGACAAGTTGTTTTTGATACAATACAAGACGGCCTGCACAACTTTACGTTAAAATATTTTTCGATGTTTTTTTAATCATAAATGTATTGCTGCAACTTAATACACTTTCAAATTTTTATTTTAAATTGAATCTACTTTTCACAACTAACTCCTAAAAAAGGGATGTCTATAATAAATCGTAACGATGGACTTCGGAAAATTTTATCAACGACAAAGGTCATCTGAGGATCCAGACTACTCGGACTAACATCTCCAAAACTTTTGCTGGCTTATTAGACTAAAATTTTTTATCTAAATATCGTCAATTTGGGAGCATTCAATTTTTATTCTACTATTGCTCTATTTGGTCGGTTCGGTCGTTCCACTCTTCTTGACATTGAAGCTGAAGTTATCACAGGGGTGAGCAAATTGGGCATAGAGCGGTCATTCTAAGGATAACATCAAATACCAGGATTTAATCCTCTTTACCTTTTGTTTTAGATGAATAACAATTTCCCTTGCAAATATCTTTTTCTATGACTATCAATAAGTGACAAGGTCAAAGATTTGATGGATTAGGTTTGTACTTAAAGAAGCCACTACTTTCTATTCTTCTAAATAATCGTAAACATCAGTACATTGTGGATCAGACGAAGAAATTATTTAAAAAAAAACTAATAATATCAATATTTCTAATGCTAATCATACGTTAATATGAATCAACTGTTATAGAATAATATCAAATTCAGAAATTTATCAAAGAAAAATAAAAATAATTGTACAAATGCTTATTGTATAAAAAACATGGCCAGTATTTCAAAAAAATTTACCACCAGCTACCATAAATCTTTTACCTGAGTCGAGAACTACATGCAACAAGTCAGAAATTAAACCCTACCCCCTGCCACACTACTAAACACTTACGTCTTCTTCCAAGGATGGTATAAGAACACTGAAAAAACCTTATCTTAAATTTTGTAAATGATTAGTTAAAAGAAATGGAACAAGCTCAATTTCGAAGCATTAGAAACGAATCAGATGTGTGGAAATTCTTCGGAAATACGAAGAAAGAGAGAAGTTTTGAAAAAAATGATATAACATTGGAGGAGTGGAAGGAACATGTCAGGATGCTTATAGAGGGAAGCATGGAAAGAAGGTTAGGAGAAAGAAGAGACGTTACCATAGAAGAAGACTTATGTTGCCATACACTGAAATCCTGCAGGTTAACTTAGCGTTAAAAAAGAAAAAAGCAGGTGGCATACATGAAATCCCAAACGAAGTCTGGAAATATAGCGGAGGAAACTTGTTCAGTAAACTTGTAGATTTACTGAATAGGGTTTGGAAAGGAGAAGAGTTCCCGGAGGATTGGAGAGTTTCAGCTATCGTTCCACTGTACAAGAAAGGTGATACAAATATACCCAGTAACTACAGGGGAATCTCTCTTCTATAAACAGCTTATAAAATATATGCAGAAATACTAAGGGAAAGACTAGTTGTGGAAATTAAGGAAGAAGAGATACTACCAGAAGGGCAGGCAGGGTTCAGAAAAGGGAGGTCTACTATAGATCACGTGTATATTTTAAATCACGTTGTTCAGGTGACCAAGGCACAAAAGAGTAAGGTATATGCTGCCTTCGTAAATTCAAAGGCAGTATTTGACACGGTTTCAAGAGAAATGCTTTGGAAAGTGATGGAACAAGAAGAATTTAGCTAATATTTAATTTTGTTCTATTTATATTTAGCATCGTAAGAAAGATGATTTAAGGCTAGGAATGTTGGAGAGCTGGTTGTAGGAGGTATAAGGGTTTGGTCTTTAGCCTATGCTGATGATTTCGTCTTGCTAGCACTAAATACAGAGGCAATGCTAGATATGTTTGATACAATAAGAAAATTTCTGGATAATTTAAAGCTGATCTAGAGCACTGAAAAAACAGAAATCTTAGTTTTTAACAGCAGAAAAAATAGAAGCAAAGATAAATGGGTTTACGAAGGAAGGAAAATAGAAGAATTAGAAACAATGAAGTATTTAGGCGTTACGTTTAGTACAGAAAGCAATTATAGGGAGCACATAAATAAATTAAAAGTAAAAGGAATTGTAGCAAGGAGGTGCAAGAATGACTTTAAACGGAGGAAAATGCTTTTTGATTATTTAGTTAAAAGTATGATATTTTATGGTGCAGAAATATGGGGATGGGCGGAAAAGAAAGAATTAGAAAATATACAATTAGATTATTATAGGTAGGTTTTAAAACTAGATTTTTGCACAGCGAGATACATAGTTTATAGGGAAACTAATTGTGTAAAAATATGTAACACGTGGAGAGATAGAGCCATGAAATTTGAGGAAAGGATAAGCGAATTGGAAGATCATAGACTAGCTAAACTGTGTTGGTGAGAGAAGAATAAGTTAAGGGAAGTAGATTTGTACAGCCAAAAAAGAAAAATATTATTACAAAATTCCAAGTATAACGAGAATTATATTAACATTCAAGATGAAAAATCACCAAAGTATTTAGAAAGGTGCAGAAAAAAAAGTGATATTAGTATTATAGCCAGGATTAGATGCGGTAATATAGTATCTGGAAATAAATATTGGTTAGAAGAGTCAGATAGAATGTGTACATTTTGTAATAAAGAAACATATACTATAGAACATATAATTAATAGATGTAAAATAATTGCGAAATGGCGAGAAAATCGAGAGGGAGTAAAATGAATGATAAATAAATACGTTACCAGCGAATTAGGCGTAATTAAAGTGATAAAATTATTTTAAAGATATGAGACAAAATGTAAAAAATGAAGAATTGAGAATATGTAAACGGAGCCTTTAGTGTAAATGAGTGCAAGTTATAGTATTTTAGGTGTATGGTGTGAGAGTAAGTATGAGATATGCGTGTGGTTGAGAGAACAATTTTTTGTAACCCAAGTCCTTATCTGGGCTAATTGGCTGATAATAAATAAATAAAAATAATCAAGATGATAACAATAAAAATAACAATAATTCAGTTGATTGACAAGTTAAAGAACATTATTGTTTCCAAAGATTATATTTTACTGTCTTTGGACGTCACTTTTTGATTTACAGATGTATCTTGTAATATGGTTCTTAGTAGCTTAGATAGAGGCATTACATCTATACAATGTCACTGTAAGATGCCCTTCGATAAGGTTAGAGAGTGCGTTAAGTTTCTCTTTGATAATACATATTTTTCTTTTAATAAAAAAATTTATAAACAAATATTTGGTACCCCTATGGGGTCTCCAATTTCTCCTTTATTTGCAAATATAGTAATGGATTATCTGGATACTGACTGTTTAAATACACTTAAAAATTCACATTTTATTACATCCCTCTTTTATTTCCGTTACATCGATTATACGCTCATTTTCATCAGAAAATAATACATCACCACATTTTTAGCAGTCTTTAATACCTGCAACAAATACATCAATTTCATCCATGAGCTTCCTAATGACAATAGCATAAATTTTCTACTTTTAGTAATCAACATTGAAAATAAAAAAATCATTACTAATCAGTTTTCAAAACAGTCGTCATCAGGTCGTTTTCTTAATTACAACTCCAAGCATTATCTCTCTCTTAAAAAGAATATGGTATAAAATTTCGTTGATAGGGCCATTCTCGTATCTCATAAGCGGCATCATAAAGATAATTTAAAAATTTTAAAGCGATTACTTGACATGAATTTTTACCCTCGATAATTTTATTACAAATTTGTTAAAGACAGATTCCATATGCTCAAAACCAAAAATAATAATAAAAACACCACATCTAATAGTACAAACGACGATAGTCCGAATAATTCTGGATCCTAGTGTCAACGGTACACTACATTCATAACTGTTCCGTTTATTGATCAAGATTTTTTTTCATAACTTTAGGTCATTTACGTGAGTGATGATGCCGAACAGCATTATAAGAATAAGTACCAAATGATCAATCTTGTGCATCATGGAGACGATTTTGGTATCGTAGCTGATTGGCATTTTCATCCTACTGCCCATGGCAAGGGTGCCTGTGACGGTGTAGGTGCTATATTAAAACGCGAAGCAACACGAGCTAGTCTACAAGCTAAGCCTAATGATGCGATTTGAACAGCAGAGTCTCTTTTTAAGTTGGCAAAGGACAAATTTGAATTCATATAGTTTTTTTAGTACAACGAAAAAGAGCATAAAAAAATTTAAAAATCATTAAAAAAAACTTTTCTCTAGCATCGTAAGCACCATCCATTTTTATTGGACATACTTGTTTAACTTATCCTGGAAAACAGTTGAAAGTTTTTAGATATTCTGGAAGTTCAAAAATAATTAGTATTGTACAATATTAAATACCTGTAGTTATGTAACTAATGTTATGTGAATTAGTGTAAATAACTGTAAAAAAGTGTAAAATATGTGTAAAAAAACTGTAATCTAGTACTCTTTTGATCGTAGTACTCTTTTATATGCTTACATATAGCCATAGTTGAAGATAGTAAATTTATATATCAATAGTTAAGTAATAAATCAAAATGGTGATATCGTATTTTAGTCTGCCAAAGAAAAAAAAATAACGTGTTTAAAAAGACATGTGTTATGTGGAAAATACGGAGCTTGGGGATGCTGAGGAAATTAATACCCGCGAGTTGAAATAACGTAACCTTTTATTAGTGATTCTACGAGAGAGCAGACGCGCACGAGGTGTTATTCTCGGAGGCCGAACGGGGAGAGCGAGTCGCTTAGTCTTGATGCTAGTACCTAGGCGGTACAGGACTGCAAGAAAAATAGAGCATTTTAGGATTGTAAATCACGCTTTGTGATATTTACGAAACCAACAACCTTAAACAACTATTTCATGAAACCGCGTAGAGTTTTGCTACGATATACTGTAGCATCAGTTGCTGCTTTAGTTTAACGTTTGGCAATCGAAAAAAATTCAAATGAAACTTCAATTAAATAAAATCCAGAAAAATAAGTGATTGAAAAGAACGGAAATCTATTTATTATTTTTTAAGTTTACGTACAACCAATAATAATTCAAGTTAACAACTAGTCTACACATAAGTTAAGCAATCCGACTGCCATTTTAATCAGTTTCTTAATGCATCATTTAAGAACATAGGATATGGTAAAGCACGAGATACTGTTCCATGACAGCTTTCTTAAGATGAGAAGCGACTTATTGTAGTTAAAGTTGACAAAAATCAGCTTTCTTCCACTATATAAGAAAATGACTCATAGCGAAGCGAAAAAACTGTTTTGATACAACTTTTTTAAGGTTAGGGGCGTCATATTCCAGAATAACTTTTTATACATCCTAAACGTACATTTTTACATCTGAAAAACATTCAAAATGGAAGTTTGTTGCGTTATTTGAGAATATTTGCGGTCGTAGGCCCTAAATTACAGCTTATTGACGAATTTTTTTAGGTCAGGAGCTCTATTTTGCAGTTTACCTTGATGGATAGCATAGACTGACATTTATAAATCAAAATTACATTTAATTTACATATTTATTGCATTATCCAAGAATACAAGTGGACGTAAACCACGAAAATCTATTTTTGATGACTTTTTTAAGGTTAGGAATCACGCACAGCATTATGAATAAATAAAGTAATCAATAAAGTATTTAGTAATGAAGGGTACAACAAATCACACTAATTCTACAACTCAGCCATAATTGAAACTCGTGTTATCTCAAAAAAACTGATGTTTTAGAATAAGGTAGACTATTAATAGCCGCCATATTGGTCCGTTATTATGAATTTATGATAAAGACCACGTGGTATTTCAAACTGCAAGAAATAAGCTACATTTTACGTTCAAGAGTTTCTCAGAAATCCTTAACCAATTATGGACAAGTGGAGGTGTCCGGTTGACGTGGATCATCTCGTATATATATATATATATATATATTTCTACACACGCTTGTATGTATCTATGTTTATTGGTTTACTTGACCAAATCGTGCCGTTACGTACTTTTATTTAGTAGAGTTCTGACTAGCCACCGACAAGGGCTGTGTCAGTGGCTTATAATTAATTTCCATCAGGTATAATTTCGTTGAATTCAACGTTATCAAATTTTGTATATCAACTGGATATAATTTTGTATTTTATAATTGTTACAAGTTATTATGTGCGCTGTTCCCTATCTATTACAAGATTTTTGCGTTTATGTACCGAAATTCACATCATTATCGTTGATTTTCAGTTTGCTTGAGGAGAATAGCGAAAAGTTATCGAAACGTCGCAAAATACAGATATATATATATGTACACAATATATTATCTGTGTTGTTATTTCTGCACATCAATATCCTTCCAAACAACTCTACTCTTACACTAATAAATAAATTAAAAAGTGTGGGCACTGACATAAGAGTTTTCGATGAACATGAAATACTACACATCAAAAAAATTAGTCTTGATGCAAAAAGATAATGAATAGATCATACTACTTACAACTTAGTGTACATTAGATGATACATTTACTAGCGGTTTAATAAATATCGTAATACACATATACAATACGTATCGTATCAAAAGGGGTCGTCCATAAACTGCGTAGCTCCGTTTTGACACATTTTTACCTCCCCGCCCCCCCCCCCCGTAACGCTTCTTTCAAATTTTTTTCATGTATTTTAGACAGGATGCACAGTGAACCCAAACTCGTATTGTTGTCAAAATAAAATAGCGGCGGCTGTGATAATCCGATTGAGATGATTTTTTTCGGAGCATCGAGGTTAAACATCCTAGAATGTAGGAAAAGTAGTCAAAAGTGGAAAAAAGTGAATAGGAGGTAAAAACACCCACCAAATACATTCTCTACAACGTTCTCATCAGAAGATCACTTGATTTCCGAAAAACAGATGAAATTATTTATGAAAATAGTATTCATATGAGTTTTTTGGTTCGCTGATCTCGAATTCAGAATTGGCATCTAAAAATTTAAAATGGCAGATCCAATATGGCAGCCAAAAAAATAAAAAATTGACTAAATTGTGCAAAAATAAGTCTATGTGGTTTTTTTTGAATTGCTGAACACGAATTTGGCATTAGTTTTTCAAAATTTGAAATAGCGATTTAAATACGGCAGCCGAAAAAATAAAAAAGACCGCAAAATTGTACAAAAATCAGTTTATACGAATGTTAAGGATCAGTTAACACAAATTTGACCTCAATGACAAATTCAAAAATGCTATTTTAATATGATAGCAAAAATACAATTCTTACAAATATACAGAATTTATTTACAGAAGTTTCTTAGGTTAGTGAACATAGATATAATATTACAGCTCAAAGAAGTTCATTTTTTAAAGATAGCATATTAAGAAACTGAGTTACATCCTCTGAGCGCATGGATTTCCAGATAAAAATATGTTTCTCATAGTTATAAGGTTAAATGGGTTAAAACAACTAGAAGTTGCTTTAATTTTTTTATAAATTTTTATGATTTTAAAAATCCGCCACGAATGCATTGGCACAAAGCTTCCCCATTCATATTTCTTATAAATATGTTTCTAAATGCTACATCAAGTTAAGATGTACTTAATTATTATTCTAATGTGTGCAAAGTATGATTCTTTGCATGAAAAAAAACATTTTCATTTATCGTAAAATGTCGATTTTCGACAACCAATAAAATAGAAATAAAAAAGAGAAAATTATGATTATCAAAATTTTTTCATCCGTCGGGTATCGCGATTAAAAATAATAAAAATTAGCCTAGAATAATTTAAATCGACCGTAAGAATACAAAGATATGACTGATTACACAATATTCTTAATAGCACCTATGCACAACCACATATTAAATTTTTTTTTTTAATCTCATCTTGGTTCATTTTATTGTATAAATTTCGATATTTTAGAACAGGCATAGTAAAATATCAAAAACAACGACGAATATCATGAACATCGGTTTTTAAAAAAAAAAATGGATTTTCGAAACTCAATCATATCAAATTTAAAAAAAAATGAATATTATGGAAATTTTTATGAAAACGATGAAAATAGGCACGAAATGAATAAAATCGACTGTCAGAATACGGAGATATGACTGATTACATAATACCCTTACCCAGGCCCACGCACACCCACATATGTATTTTTTTTAATTTCATCTTAATGCGTTTTTTTGTATAAAATTCAACGATCTTTTGAAATATTAATAGTAAAATATTTTAACACAACGACAAATATCATAACAATCGATTTTCTTTAAATAATCGATTTTCGGAAATCAATAAGATCGACATAAAAAAAAAAAAATTGATGTAATCTAAATCTTCTTTACTAGCGGTGATCAGTATCTAAAAACAAAAAAAAGCCAAACACACACTGACACACACACAAACACACAGACGGACATTGTTACCAGAGTACTCTTATTCAATTCTAAACCTTATAAAACGTATTTAAAATACGTTAGCTCGAAAAGTGAATTTTTGTCCACTACAAAGCTTCCTCTATGAGGAACCAATAATAAAACCAAACGTAAGATGTGCAATTATAACTAAAAAATTTTTTGATAGTTAGAATTTTGTACTTTTTAATAAAGTCCTTTGATTTGTCTTCTATATTGGATCTGATGTCAGATTAGTTTTCAGCAACCTGAAAAAACTCCATAAAAAAAATTTCTAATGTTCATACCATTTATTTTCTCCCTCATGTTGGATTAGCTATTCTGAATCTCGTAATTCTGATCGGAGATTAGTACTTAGTAAAGTGAATAACCAATATTAACATATTTTTGTTTGTAACTACGGATATTCATAAAATACAAGAAATTTAGTGAAGATAGGAGTTAAGTTTACTTAATTAATCCGCGTGAATAAAATTTCTGTAATACATATATATCAAGTTTACTGCTTGCTTTGCACGCTAGAATATCTAGAATTCACCAAGTCTCAAAATTCTTCAAGCAATCAAATTCATGTGATAAAACCAACATGTACGGGAATCCCAGTTTTGTGTAGCTGTATTATTCACGCCATTTTTAATTTTAAACTTTTGTCACCTACTTGAGTTCAGAAAATTTGAGAAACCTTGCACATTGGTTTTTGTAAATGTTAAGATTCCTTCCAAAGAATCCGATGTATGTAATTAGTTGTATCTTAGGGTTTTGCTGCATACGATTTTTTTTATTTTATCGATTTTTAAAAATCGATTTTTTTCTTAAAAGTTTATTTTTAAGCTAATAGTCGTTGTTTTATGATATTTTAACGATGGAAATTTTAAGAGATCATTGAATGTTACACAAAAAAACGTAATTAGGGGCCGTTCACAGACCCCGTGGTCTCAAATTTCTTGATTTTTGACCCTCCCCTAGCCTCACGTAGCTCTACGTAGCTAATCTAACCCCCCTTTCCTTTAGGCACATGGTTTTGACTATGATTTTTTCTGAACCCTCTACCAAAGAAAAGATAATTTTTGCTGTTAAATACTCTATATTATTACAAATATATATTTATATACTAGTTCACCCCCTGCGCGCTCCGCGCGCCAACCCCCATATTTCAATATTTTTATTCTAATGTCTGAAAAATTATTAAAAAAATTTATTTTTTAATCGCATATATGCGTACTAACATAGATAATCAAAGCGATCTCATAAAAAATCGCTAAAAATTTGAACGGATATAGTCAATACATGAAATTAGTTTACTGATTTATCAAATAATTGTTAATAATTTAATACTGATAATGACTTTAATTGGTATTTAAGGTTAATTTTGATTAATATGTATATGAACACAAAATTTACGCAATCATTATTATTACAAAAATAGTTATTAGCCTTTGTTTGTTATCTTTGGTCATTTAAGAATAAATTATGGATATAAGTTTATAATAGGATATCATTTTGAAATTCTTTCTTAATATTTGTAAGTATAAACTGTTTATTTTATTTTTTATTCATGTCATATATAGATTTTTATATACTTCTACATTGACTGTGTTTGTTTCATAACTATTCAAAATTCTTATCCTCTTATATTAGTACTAATATTATTTTCAATCAAGTAACTTATGTCATTAATTAAACATACAACAACATGTTAAAATTTCTTTTTACATTTACATAATATTACAATTTATAACGCATAACATATTTCTGAACTTTCGATCTGTACTGTCGTTCCTTATTCACCTACATAAATATCTTATATTTTCACATCAATCATCCTCCTCCAGCATATCTCTCCATTATCTTTTAATTCTATATTTCTGACTGATATTATTAATATTTTATATGATGTTTTTATTTTTCTCTTTACATAGCCATGTGTGCTTTGTGCATTTTTTTCTTTATTTGCTGATCCTAAAGTTTATCACTTAAAAACTTCTAAACTCACCTATATCTTTTTATTTTTGCTTAATTTTTCTGTCTGCTTTTTTTATTTTTTTTACATTTTACAGATTATAGAAATGTCGATAACCATATAGTTTTTTCCTATTTTCTGATCGACAAAAGTCTTCCTTTTCTTTGTAAAATTATCTTCAACTTTGTTAAGTTTGTTTCCTTCGTTATTCTTTTCATAAATCCTATCGTTTTCCAGTCCTCCACTTTTTCATGCACAACTCTATCTTCTTTGCCTATTTTGTATTTTTATTGATTTAGTCCGTTAATTCTTCGGTTAGTAATTATTAAGGCCACCTGCACTTGTCCATTTTTTTAATGTGCAATAAGTAAATTTATTCCCTTCTTCTAATGCCTATTGCTAGGCTAACCCTTCCAGCCTACATGTGTAATATATATCCTTGTACGTTTGCAATCAAACCGAACATGACATTTGTAAATCTGAATCTATTTTTCCCCTTTTTCCTTCCTTTCTCATTCCAAAATCCATGCCTACCATGCCCGCCTCCAGCTTCCGTATATAAGCGCATCCATCGAGATCGGGTAACCTCGCGCGTGAGGCGCATTTTTTGCTCGAGCACACTGTGTTCAACTCCCTCGTACGGATTGGGAAAAATCTAAAAAACACAATAAAAAAATTAAAATCGATTGATTTTTACTTGCTTTTCATGATGGTGCTATTCTTTGTTGCTAAAAAACCTGTTTTTGTGTTAAAATATGTCTTTGAATTTTTTGTCGTTTCTGTCAAATTCGCCACAGTTTTAAAAATTAAAATTGACACAAATGAAAAGAGCAATACTAATAGAGTGGGAGAGCAAGGAATGCGTAAATGACAAGCAAATAAAGACGTTGACATTGGGTCAGCCACGCTTGACAGACAATTATATAGTTATAGTACAAACTGTAGACTCGCTGGTAACTACTTGACATTCATCAAAACATAGTTTACCTTATGTATAAGTAGAAGTCATAAACTTTACTTGATCAGCTGGATAGTTCACGAACAATGGAATTTGCAAATAAATAAACTTTAAAGTTTGAGTTTGTTAATAAATTTCTTTAAAGATCGTATAATACTGTCTTTGATTTTACATACTAACATATCCGTATGTTTTAATATTAAGTCATTCAATTTATGATCATATTGTATTAAACTAACATTTTGCAATGAAAACGATTTAAAGCTTAGTTGCATAATTTTCATATCTTAGTTTTATTACAATTACACAATCGTCTTAATTTCATTTAATTACTTAAATTTTTCTGCAAATTTGTACATAAACAAAGTTACTGTGCGACCAATTTTTGCGGAAATACCTTTTTTTAAAAAAAAAATTTATGTTAATTTTGTTTACCAAAATTTAGACCTTAAACAGAAGTACATCATGTTTGAAGCACTATATTTTTGAAGGAGTAATTTTGCAACTGCTTATGGCTCTTTATATTGATTCTATGACGAATTACACACAATGTTTTCACGTACTATTTTCAAAGTTTATTCCAATTTCCAGAAAATTTTTTATTTTCTACATTAACAAATATTATGATTCGAAGTATAACTACATTACCTCCAATACATCGCTGTGGATTATTCGCTATGTGTTAGCACCATCATAAATACTTATATTTTCTTGTTAAACAAACACTAAATGCTATCATGTATATTACGTATAATTGCTAAATTCTTTTCTTGTTGGAATGAACAACGAATGTTTCAAATAATAAAATACTAACTGTATGTTATCTATATGATAACATCATAACTATTACTTAATAAAATACAATTCCTTCATAAATACTTGCATTATAATTTTAAAATATATAATACGTTTGCATTGCGTTTGACCAAAAAAAAATGATTTTCTGCAACTACATTTCTAATACTACCAATTGATCAATATTCTACGGTCTATTTGTAATTTTTCCATTTTTCTCTATATTATGCTAGGTACCATCTGTAAGCTTAGAATTTTTACTATAATACAGTAAGTGTTTTAATGTCTAACTTATTGGTTACGGTTACAAATAAAAGATGTTTTCATGTTTCTCTATAATAGGTTGATTATAATTTGCAAACAATAATGGCAAATATCTTCTAACTTTTCAGATTTAGGAAGGTAATGATAAATTATAAATTTTTTTAGATATTTTAATCTTAATTGGTATCAAATAGAAAATTGTGTGTAACTATGAAAGAAAAGCAAGATATTATTAAACTATGTAAACAGAAACTTTTCGGCTGATCCGTCCGATTGTTGTAATAATGTATGATTATACTATGTACATTCTCCCGAAACACAATAGACTACTGCTTGAATTCTGAATTACTAAATAAATTATTGATTAATTAACAGTTTGAGCGGGAAATTGTATTCAGTTGTTTAGTCTTGGGTGCTTGGTTTTTACTTTAGTTGGATTCCGTTTTTTGCTGAATTTTACGGGTCTTTCAATATGTGTTTAATTAGCGTTATAACAGACGTTAACGTGTTTTATTTCCTGCCTCAGAAGAGACAACTCAGTTATTCTTGATGTAGTAGTAGAACATTCTATAAAAAAATTTTTCTTTTTTTTCTCAAATATTGGGATCAGCTGCAATAAAATGTGATTATTTTGATATGTTGTCAGAAGCATGTGCTATCCAGCCAACCTTGTCTATTTACAATATAATTAAAAGTATAATACACCTTCACAGTAAGTATAATACACAGAATTATATTGCTAATAATATTTTGTATTGAAAAGATGTTTCATGCGATTAGGAGATCTTAGCTTATAACTGTTGAGATATAGTTTGCTAGATTTCCGCACAATTATGGTTTGCACACATTTGTTTTTTTTTTTTCATCATGTGTATGAATCGGTTGCTCTGCCCGATTCCTACAACTGGGTGATATTTGGGTATAATACAGGGTATTATTCCATGTATTTCATTCTAAAACCCAATATACTTCTCTGCTTACACTTTTAGTAAATAAATGATTTGTTAATAGATAGTGTAAGCGGGCAAGTGCATTTAGTTATTTAGTTGTAGGTGTTATATTTTACTTTTATTTTGTATTGTGCTCGAGTGTACGGGTGTTCCGTTATCTGTTACATCAGTTGTATTACTAATGGTCACGTTTTATTGTTGTGCGTCTGTCTATTAGCCAAATAAGACGTGCGGGCAAGACAGAAAATCCCGAGTGGCTTTGAATGACTGGCTCCAGCTGCAATCGGTTGTTTTTGGCAATGTTTGACGATGTTGGGGGGCTTGGGTGAAAGGATTCGTCTGTAATTGAAATAATTAGTTTTTTTTCGGGAGACTTCAGATAGAATGTGTCTTTCGGGTGACGTCAGACATCTGCGGCTATGGTTAAAATGCGGGATGGCAGGGGTGAATAAATAAAACTCAAATAAATTCTAAGTCCTTGCGGATTGTTAGGTTAGTAAGGGGTAACCTATCAAAAATAGGGGGCATGGGGGGTGTAGGGAATAGAGAGAGGCATGGTGGGTCAGACTTACTATAGAAAATTATTAAAAATTTGCATATTTTCACCTTAATTTCACAGTACTTTTGATCATGTAAAAAACGTGTGGGGGGCATGAAGAGGGGGCCATTACTTACGATCCATACGAATTGAGTATTTAATATAGGAAGATATAAACATATATGTATACATTATAGAATCAATATCTTGGTAGTAAGAGCTCCTTTTATTGTACATTTGTTAATATAATGTTAATCTTAAAACGTGTAGAAGGGAGAAATCGAGATGAAACCAAATTATTAATTTATATGCATGAACTTATAATCAAGTTGTAGGTGGGTGTGGGTGTATTGGAGGATAGGATATAAGGGGAGGGGGGGGAGCTAAGGGGTAGACGAGGGGGAGGT
>JAPYYV010015152.1:0-13020 GCA_030522625.1 Copidosoma aretas
GGGGGGAGGGGGGGCAGAGAGCCGAGAAGGATGGCTCTCGCCACGGTCGGGGGTAATTTGGCTCGATGACTAGCTCTTGCTCTACTTACGTACACCAAAACTCCGAGCCACATACATGCACACATACACATCGAGTAAGTATTACAGTCAGAGGGGGGGTCGGGCGGGAGTTAACGAGGCCTCTTATTGGGTAATCGCTGGCTTGCGGGGCAGTAAAAGGACACTGTAATTGTACGGCGCACACGGACACTACGGCAAGTGTGTACGTGTTCCAACTTATTACGCGCCGAGCGAAAAAAATTCGCGAAATCCCCTGGTACTCGGGGTTACAGAGCGAGCCGGAAAAAATTCAAGTAGCCTGATGCTTTACGACTCTCTGTACAACGTGCACGCGCGAGTGTGCGATTTATATCCCGCGCGTCCATCGAGCGTTTAAGCCTCATGACGTCTCGATTTCAGACTCTCCGAGCGCGCTCGTTATTTTTTTCTCGTTTCCTTTTTTTTCTTTCTTTTTTTCATTCGCTCGATGTAGTGCCCGTTGCACTTTTCAAAGTCCTTGGGAGCAAACATTTTAATGCCGAAAGCCAGACGACGGCGATAAATTGCAGAGAGAGAAATAGAAGCGAAACCATTCGGAGGACGGTGTTGTTATTACAATGTTATCGAGGCCCAATTACGAATCAAAAACCATCGTATCGTTGCAACGCGCGTATGTCCGTATTGTACTCTACCACGCGGCATCCGGGCCACGCCGATCCCCGTCCCCCGAGACAATCGAAGGGCGATCGAACCGTATCCACGCGGGCATTAGGCGCGAGGCAGTTTAGCAATTCGGCGAGATTTATACGGCGCGCGAGCCGGCGACGAACGATCCCCGAGGGCTCGTTCGGAGTCGTGGATTCGTATTAGCTAACTGGGACCTGTTCCCCCCCCCCCCCCCCCCCCCCCCCCCCCCCCCCCCCTCCCCCCCCTCTCCCGCGCCCGCCCCCCGCGCGCGCTCGTCCCGTCGGACCTGCGTGTATATGTCGTACGTAAGTATACCTATGCGGTCCCATACACGTGTACGAAGTGCGTAAAAGATTGATCTCTTGGGCGGGAGAAAAAAGTTTTGGCTCATTTTTTCTCCCCCTCGCCGTGAGGACGCGTGTCTTTGGTTTCTTGCCTCCTCCAACCGTGGATACAAAGTTTTTAATTGCTGCAGCACAATGCACCGCATTCTCGGTGGGCGCGTCTCCCTGCACGCCATCTGTGGGACAAAGTTGTCGAATAAACCTCGTAAAATTTGTATTGGGCCTGTGAGACATCACACCAAAATCTACGATGGTAACAATAATTAGCGTGTGCGCGAAAAAAGAGCTTCATGATGCACCTTTGTTCGTGACTGAAATATTCGATAAACATCAATAAAATCCCGCCATGTGTCTTTAATAATTGTTCAAGTCAGGTTTATGTTAAGTCTTGGACATCAGCTATGTATAAGTACGTTACGTATATAGGTATATTGGACGGCACAGAGAGTAGTTCACGTTCCTGGTGTTGGCGCGCGCTGGCATAGATTTTTTTATCCCCTCTCCAGACATGCCCACGGCGAATACCGTCGCGGGCCGTGGGGGATTTGTAATCGTTATAGCAGTGATGCCTCGAATGAAAAATCCGAGTTTCGAATCCATGGTGATGCCGACGGCGCGATTTTTGTTCTCCTCGATGCGTTTTATAACTATCCACCTACCCGTAACACAGCACACAGAGGAACCTCGCCGCGGGCGGTCCCGAAAGTATCTGTTTGATTACTGGAATCAGTGACACAGCGCCTATGAGCATTATACTCGCTCGGTGAGCTCGCGCTGCGCCGACGAGGAAACCAAGGGATACCGGCCACGTGGTCGCTTACTCCCGGAGTCTCGTTTCTCTGGTTACTGTTCACACGCGCACACTCGTGCACATCGGAGCCCCCCGACGCTCTTCTTTCCCTTTTCTCTTCCCTGAAAACGCATAAAGCCCTTCCTCGCGCTCTCTCTCTCTCTCTCTGAAAAAAGAAAAACAAGCCGAGCTTCCAGTGGCCGCGCGCGTAATACAGACTTTCTCCCCGAAGCGTTCAGCGCCTGTCACATTACACGCGCGCGCGGTGTCGGTTTTTCGGAATTTCTTTTTGTCGGGCTGATTTTTACGCCGCGTTTCTTCCTCCCGCCTCGCGCGTCGGGTGTAAGTATCGGTTTCTCGCCCCCCCCCCCCTCTTGGCTGCTCGCTTTTGAATTATAATATAGGGCCCCGTTGTTGTGCCCGGCTGCCGTGCGCGATATAATCCAGCGCGGGTCAGTGCTGCAATGATCGTCGACTTTTACAGCGACGTTAAACTTTGGATCTCGGGACTCTGCGGGGACGTTCGTATGATATTCTGTACCCAGCATTGCGTTTTACCATTGGACTCGGATCGTTATCCGTTTTTCATGCACCGAGCATCGATATTGCTGGCGATAAAAAATTAAGAGAAGCCAAACGTGGGAAAGCAACGAAACTCTTTGTGTATCTACAGGGGAGCAAAGTTCGACGAACCCGAGCGATGTGTATCAGGTATCAGGAGCTTGGGGGTCATTAAAATCGGATTAATACTTTAATCGTATTTTCCCGCACTCGTGTATATAATGAGCGTCTAAAGGGACCGCTCGTTCAACGACGGGCTAAATTAGCCGTCCCAACCGGCTCATTACGTTCTCGTTTCTTTTGTAATCGTCCAACAAACCAAATCCATGCATTAGTATTCGAAGAGGCGCCGGTGTACAGATGACCAAACACTTTCGGGCTCCCTGGTTTTCAAAAAAAAAAAAAAAAAAAAGAGAAAAAATTTCTCACTCGTAAATGAAAAATCAGCTGATGCGAGCGCTAACTGTTTGTGGGATACCTGCATTAACTCGAGGCTCGAGGCTCCTTTCTTCTTCGAAGTGAGCGCTCGCGCCGTTATAATGAGCCCGGCTGTATACGCCTGCTCGGGAGCTGTGAAAAAAAATTTCCCATCAACATTTTCCACCGGCCTCGGCCAGCCGTCGTGGTGGAGGAGGAGGAGGGGAATTGGGTTTTGTAATTGAGTTTTCTTCGGCATCCAGAAGATTTCACCCCTTTTTCTTTTAATCCGACGCGATTTTGATGGAAGCGTAAAGCGGAAGCTCTGTTGTATATCATCGATACGAGTCTTGCTGCGTCAAATCCCAAACGAGCGATCGCGGGATTTTATTTGTAAACTGTGATGTACAAAACAAACAAAAAAATATGCGTACATCACGATCCAAAACGCGCACGCACACCTCGGCGAGCGATGTATCCTCGAACATTCACACGCAGCGCTGGCGCGTAAAAAACTTCTTCCCCGTTCGTACCGTAAAATCGAAGTGCAAGCTCTATAATACGTATACATAATAGTACTCCAGGCTCCGATACGCATATTTTCGGTTAACGCCGGAAATCGCCCCCCCCGCCCTCCCCCGCTCAACAGTATAACCGCCCCCGTTTTACACACTCCACTCTCGGCCCTTTCTTCTCGGCTCGTAAAAACGATCGGAAGATCGCGTACAGGCACACCTCATATTTACACTTTGCAGTTCGCGCGCGTTTACGAGCCGTACATAGCGCGCGCGTGCGGATTATTTCGAAAAAATGGAAGGGATCCCTCCGCACTTGTCCGCGTACACACGCGGTGTATTGGCACGGGGGGGGGGGCTTCTTCGATTTTATAAGCGTGAAATCGCTGGCCCCGTCGTAACATGCAAACCAGCTGGAAAATCGTAAAGCGAAAAGTGTAACGCGCCACGTGGAGCTTTTGTGCGTATACATGTACAAATGCGCGTAAAACGGGTGTGCGCTTACCATCGCTTTCTCGGCTTCTCTCGCGAGCTCCTTTGTGTGTTTTTCTGCTTTTTTCAAGTGTCGGGAGTGCGTACACGGTAGCTGAGAAATTTCGACGTGAGGAATACTACTGTGGTGTTTATTTTGTGGCGCAGGTTGAGAGTGGTTTTATTTTGTTAGAATTTAATTTATTTGTGTTGTCGATTCATACGAAACTTCAATTTGTAGTATTTATACCTTTGCAAGTTATATGTTTGTATGATCGATACCAAGAAAAACTGTACAATTCATGAAATTTTTCCCTTCTACCTTTGGAGTCGCAAATCATTCATCCGAGTAATATTTTCTCTTCGTTCCAGAAAAGACATTCCTCGATATTCTACAAAAATTCCTCCAAATCTGGCGAAAAATGCATGAAAAAACTTTAAACGGCTTGAAAAATATGAAAATATCAATACCCAAAAGTATGCATGGAAAAAAATTAATCCATGGAATCGCCCATAATGTATAATATATACGTGGTCAAACGAGACTCGAGTATTGTAATTACTTTTCTGGATAATTATCTCGAACTTAAGTATATACGCGCGGGCATCTAAGTATGAGATTAATAAATAAATAAAATTTACGTACCCGCGAGTGATTTCGATCGAGTAAATTATAATGCTGCACGTATTATAAGTAATCCTGCACTCGCGCTCTGCGAGCTCGTTACATGTGCACATACCTATATAGACACGAAGTATTCATTCTAATGAACTGATCTTATCTCGGTCGGAGCTTGATTGTATACAGTTTAATTTACGGCGGCTGCCTGTTGACAAATGAAAAAGTTTAATAATCAATTTCGAAGTCGTACGATGATTTTTTTTTGTTTTAGTCACGTCCGTAAATTCCAAACTCATTGACGTTTTGCTACACTTATTAAATACGGTAGCCTTCGTATTATACGACAAATAAATGCGTATATACGCGGTCCTTCTATACAAAGTAAGAAATCAACGTGCGAGTCACGAGCAATTTTCATCATTACCCCCTCTAATCGCAGGAAAAACTCGATCGATGGAAGAAAAAATACTCCGAGGACGTCCGAGTATTATGGACTTGTACTTTTGTAATTGAGGGAGGAGAAAAAAAAATGTTATCCTGCTGTATTGGGTACAGTGCAATCGAAGGCTGTAGAGGCCAGGCTCGTAAATTCATTAATCAATTGTACGTCGAGCGCAATTATAATTCCGCCCGATTCTATTTACGGGCTCGTATGGGTGCTACTATAAATCACGGCAATCAAGCAAAAAAGAACCCAAACGAATCAGCTCTCACTTGCAAACTGTTTCTCTCGCTCTCTCTCTCTGTCTCTTTTCTCCTGTTTGAATGAGCTAGTGCTTTAAAATGTATACCCTACTCCGTTTAGAGGCAAACAATTTTGTTTTTGCTCTGTAAATAGTAATGGAATAAGTTGAATTGAAAACGAGTAAATTTATAATCTTTCTTAACATTATTACTTAAATTCTTAAAATTGGAGCACATGCCGTTAAAAATATTTCTCAAAAATATAATTGAATGAAAAAATCAGTCTCTTTCATAAATAGGGTATTCAACATTTCATAAATTAGCAGTGTGTATTTGATATTTTTATTTCATGACTAGCCAACTATCGAATTCAAAAGTCCCGCGCCGTTGAAGAGGCGACGCGCGCGCGATACATATGTATATGTATAGTGATGTGTTTTTTATCTCTCTTTGGAACTTCATGTTCTGTTCTCTGTAGGGTTCTCTAACTTTTGTGTTGTGGAACAGCTGATGTTTGGCTGGTGTGTTTATTTGTGGTATACATTACATCAAACTTAATTATAGAACTTATTAATTGGTTTAAATTAACAAAAATGTGATCTCAGGGTCGCCATAAAAGTAGGCTTGCAAGCAAAGTACTCTAAAAAGTGATTGTGCTCAAATAAGTCTGTATCAACAAACAAGTTGATGTTCGTTTATAAATAACAAATAGACTGACAGTTTGATAATTTAATTTCGAATCACAGTTTTTTTTATTTACTCAAAATGACTCTTACGCCAGTGAATCTGGATTCGGAAATTTGCTTCTTGTATGGTAAGTTTATTGTAAATTTTATTTATTACCTATTTGAAACTTTTATTTTATTTTAAATTTGCTTAAAACATTGTAATTAATGCGCTTTTCTTTAATTCCATTCCCCAAGACTATATTATTAAACAGAAACCTAGCACGCTGTCGCAGATTGCAGTATTTGAGGTTATCTTTGTACAATTCAAGTCAATCAAATTGTTTATTAAATCTAAATATTCGTATATGCATGTTACAAAAATGTATTATTGCGGGAAAATAGATTATATTTGTACATCATATTATTATTACACCTTGGGTATTCAGTAAAAATTAATGATATGTGATGTGCACAGGAATAACCTCCAATGATCCGTGTCTACTTCGAATTTTTCAAATACATTCTATTCTTAAGCCTTTTACAACATAAATTTTAGTACCAATAATAATTTTTTACGTTCTTTCATATTTTGTGTTTGGAACAAGTTTTGCAAGTGAATGCATAAACAAAATAACATCGTCAATAATACGTAATAGGTGATGATGTGTGTGTATGTGCATGCATGTATATATGTGATATAACCTCGAATAAGCATAGCGCGTTCAATGTAAATTGAGCAAACGTATTAACTTCATACAGAGAATATAGAGCATATCCCTTTTTATCAAGAAATATGTTCTAAGTATATTCTCTGCATCATACTTTTGAAGTATATTTTGTGTTCTGATAGACTAATGCTACAATTTTCGTCGAAATATTTTTTTCACACCCTAGGTTTTTTTAGTAAATTTTGAGATTTATTTAACTATTCGCAGAAAGAAATAAAAACGATGATAAGGAGCCTCCTGTGTACTTTACGGTAGATGAATCAGACGACGATTCTGGTTCGTAAAAATTGATTTTGTAAATCTGTTGGGAAAAATTTTTGCAGTCCACATAATTTTTGTTTAACCTTGTAGCTGGACCTTCGAATGCTAGCGAGCAAAATGTCGCCGAAAACCCAGCCAACAATGAAACAAAAAACTCGATTAACTATAATAATATTGGTACGTGTTGACGAATAAATAAACGAATCGGATGATTGATATGATTCGATGTATATTAATGTACATTGTTATAACCTGTATGTGATTTTTTCACGTAGAAGCGCTCCCTGTTACAAACCTAAAGTCGGAAAATGTTAACAAAAGTGAAGATTCGTCGAGCGTGGATACGGAATACTCCAGTGAGGATGATAGCGATAGTGCCGAGGGCTTAACGGACGACAATGCCGACGAATCTTTGGGCTACAAGTGTCAGTGAACAAAGCCTTTTCTGCCAACTATCGATGTAAGTGATATTTAAAAAAAAAAAAATTATCAATCATATGTTTACAGATCCCTTTGAGTACTTGCGGCAGCACTGCAACAACTGCAACATACTGATTACCCGCCACAAGACTCACAGCCTGAAAAAGTGCATGACATGCGGGACGCCGTTGCTCTTTGAATGCGTGATATGCAAGCGCAGGTACAAAAAGAACAGCAACATCTTCAGCCATCTGAAGACGAAGTACGACTGCAGAAACAAGCCAGACTTGCACTGTTCGATGTGCGACTACACGAACATTCACAAGGGCTTCATGAAGAACCACATGGAGAAAAGGCACGCTGGTGGCGTCGATGATCTGATTTCGTGCACCAAGTGCGGCAGGCACTTCAAACGAGCCTACAATGCCGAGGAGCACGAGCTGTCGTGCGGTGGAGTCCCGTACCTTGAGTGCATGTACTGCGATTTCAAGACCACCTACAGAATCAGCTTCAAAGTGCACAAGGCCAATCACATCATCAACCCAGACAACGGGGCTGCTCTGGTCAATGAGAATTTTGAGGAGATCTCCGTAGATCCACTTGGAGATAGCTCCTCTCTTTGGACTCCAGGTATTCTAAGAGTGGGGACAGTTTTAACATTGCTGGGTGCAGATGATTAGTGAGACTTTTCATTTTAGGTTCATCGAAAGCTGTGAGGAATGCGATAATGAAAAAGACCAACAGCAAGAAGGCAGCATCTGAGCAGGTCAAAATCATAGATTTAAGTGAGTAGACCTCTTGATTAATAGTTAATCTATTATGAAATGATCCTAGGGTCTGTCACAATGTTGAATATCACTTTTCAGTCTGCCGTAACATAATCAAGATGTACTGTTACAAGTGTAAAATGACGACAATAGTGAAAAACAAGAAGCACAGCAAATGCTTGAAGTGTGAAACCACACTGTTGCACCAGTGTGGCCTGTGCAACAGCAAGTTCAACAACTATCAGAACATACTGCGCCACTTCAAGGATCGCCACGCCAAAGAGAACATCCATAACACTTACGTATGTGGTATCTGTGAAAAGGTTTACGACAGCTTTAAAAAACTAGCTCGCCACGAGACCTTCTGCTCGCGAACTCTGCGCTGTGCCATGTGTCCCTTTACAGCCAAGATGCCCAACGTCCTGAAGAGGCACTGTCAGAAGTGGCACTTTGGACCGGACAAGAATTTACACCATCCTTGTTTGAAGTGTGGAAGGCAAAAGAGGGCCTTCAGAGGTACGAACTCAGATTTCTGTGGCAACTGCGAGTAAAGATCGACCAGGTGGTTGAGTATTAAACTTGGTTAGCATATAAGCGCACGGATCAGTAGAAATATCGTGTTTTTTCAAACTGATTCTATAATGTTTAAGCTGTTATTGCATTGGCTATTAGCACATGTCAAATTTACAATCAAGTTACTAAATTTTGTCGAACTCTGTATGATGATGTTTCAAGCACAGTTTTGTTCGATCGAAAGAGAAAAGGTACTTTTCTACAGTTCCTTATACGTAAATGATGAAGCGGTTCGAGTTTTTGAAATTTTGTTTGTCATTCTACTGTCATTATGACGAATACTATAGACAGGGCAAGATCATGTATGAATGGTGATTGATTTTCTTACCCGATTACCATCCAAGATTTATTTTTCGAACTATGTGAAAAGGCCAGCGGGTACAATAAAACGTAAGTTCGCAAAGCAAAGACATGGCTCTCGCCTTTTTACAAACCGCAATTATTGCTCACCCCAACGAAACCCATCCCTTTCAGTTTTCTTTGTTCGATCTTCAAAAGGATATATTGGCTGTTGTTCTACGGGACGAGGAAAACAGTCGTCGTTGCTTCTATCGCTACTGGATGTAAGTAAGTACAACCACTACGAAAGCTAGAACGCAAGGCGCAAATCGTTGCAAAGGGATCGTATATAGGACGGCGCTTCTGTTGAATTGCAGGTTCGCCGGACGATCGCTGTGCACGCCGACTTCCGACGCAGAGGTACTTATGCTGTCGAACGAGGGGAATTCGATCGCTGGACGGAACTTTTGTCTCGCTCTCGGGATAAAAAAAACCCACTCTTCGAATTGCCGGAACAGAATGTTCAGAAGGACGCAACGCCTTTTTTCCCAGCAATTTTGAAAACGTGCTCTCTCTACCCTCGAGCCGTCGACGTTGATGATCTTTCCCGAAAAAACCATTACCGACGAGGCCGACTGCGAGGCAAGGTATAGGCGGGAGCCCCCGTTCGCTTTCACGCACCCTTTTACTTTTCAGCCCATTCACAAACGTATATACTTAAGCGCGTGCGGCTGTGGAAAATTATCGTCGATAAAAGCAAACTGCAGCAGCAGGGGAAGCAGAACGAGCCTCCACAGAACACTTGTACCCACACTCTGGTGTTTGTTTTTCCAACGCGATAATGCTAATAACAATACCGCTCCCGTGCGAGCGCGAACCCACCTCTGGGCTTTCATTCTTTCTTCTGCACACTCCGGCGAAGCTGCAATATACGTAGACATCACATACCCATGAAGCAAAGATGGTTTTACCCACAGGTAAGTAATATACTTGCACAGCGCAGGAAGAAAGGGTAGGGAGGCGACGCGTGAAAACGCGAGCGCGCTGTGCGAGCCCATGGTGCGAAGCCGCGCGGACCCAATAGGGAGGGGTCGTACAAGACGCGCCGATAAAACTCCCTCGCTCTCGCCGAGGAGCGGAGAGGCTGGTCGGCCTGTACACGGGGGTGAAAAGCCAGGGGGGGGGGGGGCGGCCCCCCCCCCCCCCCCCCCCCGCCCCCCGCCTCCCCGGCGGCAATTTTCGCCTGCCGTGCGTGTATAATGTATACAAGGTACGGGTTTCCAGCTCCGCGCCTCGCGGCGATCGCTCGCGGTGTTCTCTCCTTCGTCGCTCCTCGTTCCGGGGAACAGGCTGTTTGTTCAAGCTGAGCTGTGGGAGTCTTGGCAGAGCGTTCGCCGATCGTTCCGAGTTTGTCGTGTAACTCGGGCACGATTTTTTCATGGATCTTTGGATCCTTCGCACTTTTTTTCTGGAATTCTGTTTTTTTTTTTTTTTTTTTGTCTCCTTGTAACACGGGATGAAAAAAAAAAATTCCTTTTATTTTAAAGTAATTGGAAATACTTTTTTTTTCCAATTCTTGTCTCTTTCGAAATTCGACGCGTTATTTTTGTTGGAAAACTTTTTTCCACGGTACTGTGATGAACACAAATTTCTAGCATTACTTGAAAGACTGACATGTGCAATATTTGAAAAAGCAATCGTGCCCAGGTCTGTCGAGACACGGTTGATCGGTACTTGTACGTATAATTTGTCAAATCGGATAAAATCGGTCGGAAAGTAATTCACTCGACAACATATTATGTACACGAGCCCGTGGACACAATGCGCGTGTATTATGAAATCGAACGCGGAAGCTCCGGGACGTTTCGCAGCTGCGCTCGTTCACCCGTGCAGTTCATTCCACAAGTATCCGCGAAAATTCACGTCATCGCAAAATTAATCATCTACTTACAAACCGAGCGCGCAAAATGCATTTGTCACCGGCGCGAGCAGTTTAATTTCATTTCCGTCGAAAATTATGTAAATACCCAACGGGGGATGTGATTATATGCTCGACGAGTTTTCTGCATCGACTGCGCCCCAAATTCATTTTAATCAACTGCCCGCGAGCGTATAGTAGTATCGAATTTGATGAATTTACACGAGCAAAGGGCTCCCTCTCTCGTTTGACACTCGGTGGCGCGTCCGAGACGCTGCACCTGCCGCTTTTTAATTCATGAATTTCATACGGGCGTCTGAAAAATGTTGCTCTATACCTCCGCACGCTTCGGGGTGTAGCGTCAAGCCGGGGCTGCGGCACGTTTCACAATTTTCTCGGAACCGACGATACGATAATCAACGCGCGGGTAATTTTTCGATCCCCTTGCCCCGATACGCCTTTGCTCGGCATTACCATTACTTACATCCTGCATTTCGATGCATCCCGCAACGCGAACACGCGCTCGGACAATCAGCGTAATTCCTCTAAACGTTTTTTAACGACCGCGCAAGTGTACTTGTGTCCGCCGCTGACATTAAGTCATTACGTCATTTCTCTCCCTCTCACTTTTCTCCGATGTTATGTTTTATGGCGCATTAACGGCCAAATTAGGAGGGGAACTCGGCGTTCCGAAGTTGTTGTACACGCGTCAAAGGCTGCTTTGCGTTAATCTCCGACTAAGTTCTTTTACGATCATTGCAGTAGCGCCCGACGCGGACGCTCGATATTTCGTGATGCAAGAAAAACTCGCGTCCTTTACACTTGCATCCCGCTGATGTCCGCGGTTATAAAGTATCCCTGGACGACTGTCGAACGTCGTGTCTCTTACATACGCATACTTGAGCCGAAGAACGATTTTTGTGTTCGAAAAAAATGAGGAAAAAAAAATTTACACCGGCAGTAAAAATTTTACGACTGATCGCTTCGACTTAAATTTCGTAAGAAGTATCTTTTGAAAGCGCGGCGCCCGATGAGACGCGCCGCGAATCAACGAAGAAACACGCAACAAGCCGAAAAACCCTCCGAGTCGCGAGTCGATCGGTCACGCGCGCCAACTGTATACACGTAAATTGGCGCTCACGCCGTAATTATATTAGAAAATTACCGAGAGAGCCCTGATGCGCTGTTGAGGTATTGCGTAAGGTATTTATACAGTAGCAAAGGGTGAAGTAAATAAGCAGCGGATGCGCGGAAAATTATTATTCGTTTTGTATGTTTTTTGAAAGGGATCGAGGTTGTTTTCCAGCGCGATGAATTATCTCATTGTGATAGTATCTAGTTGGCAAATATTTTTGTTTGGTGTCCATTTCAATTGTAATGTATCTAGATGTTTTGAAAACAGTACTTGGACACTCTTCTTATGCGATGTTAACGGTGATAAATCTTGTGTTGCGCTAATTTCTAATGCCAACTCGAGGAAGGAAGAGGAAAAAAAAAAAAAACACAAACTTGCTAATAAACGTTATGTACCTTGATCCTCGCGAACGGAACGCTGAATTATTCTCGGCAAATAAAAAAAAATCTCCTCTACCTCGAGTTAAATAGCATGAAAATACAAAACAGAAAACAAAAATTCGAGAAACCTCAAGCTGATAGTACGGCAATCTTTGCCTCTTCTCGCAACTCTTTCGCCCGTTCGGATAACCTCGTCTCTCCAAGAGATTGGCCAGCTAATTGTTTTTTTTTTTTTTTTTTGGACGCATCGATTCCTCGATACTTCTTTTCATCGGCCGCGAATTCAACCAAGAGACTCTATTCCAATATTTTTAAAGAACCGCTTCCTCTTCCATACATCGCAGTTGAACGTAACGCGACATTGCTACACTTCCCTACTGTGAACGATGAACCATAAGCTAACAGCACTGCACCGTCCATCGAGCGAGGGCAATAACGATCGACCAAAAGGATCGACCGAAAAGAAGAAGAGGACGAAGAACAACATCGACTCCGCCCGTCGCGAGAAAACATTCGGCGCTAATATAGCGAGCGTGTACGACAAGCTCTATCAAAATATACGGCTAATGCACGCCGGGGCGACTGGAATAACAGGATATCGTAGCGCGCCCCGCACCGGTGTATGATCGGAACGCGCGAGACCTGCACCGCTCTCGGTAAGCCCGTACGTAAACTTCTCACTCGCCCATCAAAAGTAACACAACGTGCGGGCCGCATCGAAGAAAAACACACTGTACGATCGCTTTCGAGACTTTTGCCCC
>JAPYYV010015157.1:0-26812 GCA_030522625.1 Copidosoma aretas
GTGGCGTACTTTGCTTGCTGTTGCTGACTATCGTCCTATCTAAAAGCATTGGACGAAAGTAAGCAACAGCAAGCAAACGCGCCACTATGAATGGGCCCTCACTCGCCATCAACGACCGATCATTATCCCCGGCCAAAAAGCCGCGGTGACCCACATAGGGCGGATCGACGAATTTCGCCCCACCAACACACCCGAACCCAAAATTTCGATGGATGATTATTATTCCAGCTAGCAGCAGCAGCAGCAGCAGCGCAAGCATCGATCCATCCCTTTACGCACGACGATGAAAATTCAACGAGAAGACCGATCAACAGTTGCATCGGAGACCGTACACATATCGTACAGAGAACAACGCCGAACAAAGAAACAAAAGTGCCTACCTGCTGGTAGGGCGGCATCTGCAGCATGTCCCTCTCGTCCGCGGCGGTGACCTCGAACGTGGGCGCGGACTGGACCGGATAGCCGAGATTCGCCTTGCCCGGGTAGGACGTGCTCCTGCGAAACTTGACCGGACTGATGCTCGACTGGTGATGGGCCCCGCCCCCGTGCCCGTGCTGTCCCGAAAAAGTCGGGCTCGGCTTGCGGCCCTGCATCCCCGCGACCGCCGCGGCCGCCGCGTGCAAGTTGGACGGCAGGGGCGGCAGATTCGGCACCGACTTGCCCCGGTTCCACGGCGACAGGGCGCCCCCACCCGGGTTGTTCGAGCCCGAGTGGCTCTGCTGGCCCCACTGCTGCTGCTGCTGCTGCTGCTGCTGCTGGGAACTCGGTCCACCGGACCACGCGGCGTAGCCCTTGTGCTGCTGCTGCTGCTGCTGCTGCTGCTGCTGGAGGTACATACCACCCGGGTGGTTGCCCTGCTGTTGCTGCTGCATTAGCGCGTGTCGGCTTCCCGGGGCCGCCGACTGTTGTTGTTGTTGTTGTTGTTGTTGTTGTTGTTGTTGTTGCTGGGGAAAGTTGTGGCTGGCGGTGATGGCCCGTCGGGCGGCGGCGGCGGCGCTCGAGCTGCTGCTGCTGCTGCTGCTCGCGAACAGACTGCCGGGACTGCTGCTCGGGAAGTTCTGGAAGGCGGCGATCGAGCCGTTGACGGGGAGGGAGTGGACGCCGGGGGGCCCGCTGGTGTTGCTCGGCGTGTCGTCGGCCCAGAGGCTCGGGGGTACCCTGACCCCGGTCGGCTCGCAACCACCACCACCACCGCTACCGAAGCCCTGGTGGAGGCCGCTCGTGGTCACCTGGACCGAATTCGAGCCCAGTATGCCCGAGGGGTCCTTGTCGAGGCTGCTGCTGCTGCTGCTGCTGCCTCCACCCACTAGGACGACGGAGGCCGAGCTGCTGATGGTGTCGATCTCGCTGGACTTGTTGTTGCTGTCGGCGGGCCCGAGAACGCCGGACGACGACTGGTCGAGGGAGCAACCGGAGCCCGGGGATAGTGGCCCCGACGAGGAGGACGACGATGTGGATTTTGACTGCTGCTGTTGCTGCTGCTGTTGTTGCTGCTGTTGTTGTTTCTCGATCAGGAGCTCGTCCTGCATCGTCGTCGTGACCGTCGTTGCAGTGCTGCAGGTATTACTACCCCCCGGGGCCGTACCTCCAGCTGTTGGCGAGAAAAGACTCGTGACCGCGTAGTCGCCCATTCAGGCGAGGCTCCGACTATTACCAAATACCTCGTGGCCTTCTATTTCCTACTATCACACTCGCGCACACCTATATACAAACCGATCGTCGTCGTTGTCGTCGTCGCGCACTCGATAATCATACAGTAGTAAATCCTTCTTTATTCTTTGATTTTCCCCTTCACTCTCTGCACGGATTTTGTTCGATCAGTGTCGGGATGGTCGTCCAAACGGCTTCATAATATCATCAGCCCCGTTGACACGAGAGGCGCAGCAGCATTATTATTAGTATTATTATAGACCCACCGCAACGATCGCCCTACGCGCAGCACATTATTGACGAACAGAGAGAGACCGCACTCTAAATCTTCGGTTTTTCCTCTTCCGGTCACTCCGGACACTACCAAGTACAACCCGTATGCTGTATATTATACGTGCGATGAATATGATTATACTCGTGACGTATCATGACACAAGGCAACCAACGAAACAAACCACCACCACCACCACCTACTGTACTCCCGGGGCGCGTCGCGTGCTCCACTGCCGTTGGCCCTCTCGCAGCTACTGCTGCTGCTGCTCCGCGAGGGGGTTTGTTTTGAAGGAGGCGCAGGCGGAGAGAGGGAGAGCAGTAGCAGCAGCAGAGGAGGAGGAGGGCGCCCCGAGCGAGCGAGACGTGGGGGGGGGGAGGGGGGGAGGAGGAGGAGTCTCTCGAGCGAGCTTGCGGCCGACTATCGATCCGACAGCAGCACCTCCACGCTCTCTGGCATCGGTATAGCTGCTCCGCGCTTCCTCCCTCTGTTTTCCGTATACTTGTGTGGAGTGTCACTGTTGTTGTTGCTGTTGTGACCGACGACGGAGCTTTTCCTATAATTTCCTCGGACTCGATTCACGATCGCCAATTGCACTCGGCAATCACCTCCGTTACGTAACAGAGGAAGAGAGAGAGAGAGAGAGAGAGCGCGCGCTTGCCACGTAGGTGATGCTCGTTTGTTTCCTCCGCGCGGCTCCGCCGATCGCACGGCCTCCGGGAAGCTTTCCGTTATTCTTCGCCCCCTCGGGTCCGACCCTACGTGTCCCGCTCGACGTCGTCGTCGTCGTCGATCGGCGAGCGGAGGCTCGCTCCGTAACGCAACATCTTGCAGCGTCGTAGCGCACACGCACGCGCACCCACACGCCTGTCCCGCAAGCTCGCTCGGCTCTCCTCGTCGGGCCGAACCGTGACTACGTACTGCCAGCCGCCGGCATCGGCAATCACTTCTCGGGCTCGCAGCACGCGTCGGCCGCGGTGATAAGATAACGAAACGGCGCGCCGCCGTCGTCGTCGTCGTCGTCGTCGTTGCCACCGCACTCCGACTCTATGATACACCGATAGCAAAGACACTCTCACAATCTTGGTCAACGCCGCAGCGTATCCTCGGTCTTACCACTCGAATAATATCCTGGCACCTGTGCACTGACTACTACTACTACTACTACTACTACTGCTGCTGCTGCTGCTGCTGAGCTTGCGACGCTGGCCCCGTCATCCCGGCATGACCATCGTCCTCGTCGTCGTCGTCGTCGTCGTCGTCGTCGTCGTCGTCGCGGTCCTCGCCGTTTCCCCAGCCGTCAACAGCGTCATTGTTGTTGTTTAACGGTGCTCCAATGTATCTCGCGAGCGAGCGGTTACGTGTACTATTACGCGCTCTCGCGCCCGCGTGTGCGTGTTACATTAGCGTCCCGGGGGGAGGGGGAGCTTGCAGCAGACGACGCTCGGGTGAGCTTTACTCGGGTGCGTTGAGGATAGGGTAGGTAATAAACAGCGCCCTCTGTGGCCCACCAGCTGAACCACCACCACCACCAGCGCAGCTGTCTTTCTCCGACCGGCGCGGACTGTTCGCGGAGACTGCGCACGGCTGTATAACGGCTGGGAAAGAGGGAGAGAAAAAAAAAAAAAGGTTTTCGAGAAGAACCAAGGAGCGCTAGCGGTGGAAAATAACACGCACTGCTGTACTCTAGAAGCGTATGCCACCCGAAAGAGCGTTTTATACGTAATATGTACTTATAGGTATATATATGTATATATACAGGCAACGCGACTTTCCGCGGCTCCGTTCTCCCCCGGCCCTTCACCTGCGTCGTCGTCGTCGTCGTTTTCGGAGGGGAGTATCGAGTCTCTCCCTTGCCCTGCTAGCCATCAACCTCCCCACCTCCCCCGAGGAGGCCCGCGGAGTATATAGGTAAGAAAGAGGAGGAGTAGGGCAAGTTATAGCGTCGGCCATACACTAGTACTAGTACTACTACCGCCGGCTTTCGGAGCGCTGACTTGTACTACTACCATTACCATCGACCGCGCGACGAAGAAATACGTATACAGAGCAGGGCATGTCATGTAGATATATTTCATGCTCGCTCGGTGCGCGTGTGCGTCGAGTACTTTATACGCCAGGTATATAATCCGGAAAAGCTCGCGCCGACGCTCTGGGGCCGAAAGCTGCTGCTGCTGCTGCTGCTGCTGCAGAGGTGCGCGCGCTCCACCGTCGCCTGCACTTGCCGGTCCCTCCGCGGCGTGTGCGCGTGTGTTGTACAGGGGAGGCGTCGAAGGGGAAACACGGCGCCCCCTTCCCTCCTGTTCGTCGATAACGTTGGCTTGCATGTATAGGCGCTGCCCTGACCTGGACGCGGCTTCGCTAGCTCCTCTCACACCCTCCTTCGGTGCATCGGCTCTGATGACTCTGACCCGAGGACTCGCTACGTCCGACTTACGACTTTTTTTTCTTTCTTTTTTTCCGTCATACGCAGGTTTATGGATAGTGTATCAGTGATAGTACGTGTCTAGAGCGGATTTGAGATACAATTTTTGTTTATTCTGTAAATTGATGAGTTTTTTTTTCAATTCTATGGACGTTTAGTAGAGAGTACATAACATTTAATGTTTGAGCTTTGAACGCAGAGTGATCGTTTCATTTCGTTGATTTCGTTGATTGTATAACATGTATAACTTGCATTCGAAGTAACAAACAAAATAATTCGCTCGCTCGATCGTCTCACTCGTTTGTTACATCAGCGAGAAAGTACTATACACAAGACCTAAACCGGTGAGCGTATCGCCGTCAAGAATTTTCTTAACCCCTGGATTCTACGACGTCACTTGAAAGGGAGGAAGACAAAATTTCGTTCCTTGCATCAGCGTTTCGCGGCACGTGCAAGCTCTCGCTATGTATATATATATGCAAACAGAGCGACCCAGCGACCGATATAATATACACCTCCTCCACAGTGGGGTTATTGCATAACCCACCAGCTGATAGGGGAGATGGAGAGTTCCCTGGCCTTATCTCTGGCCTTAGGCTTTTTCTTCCCCTCTCGTGCTCACTATCTGCGGCTACGGCTCTTGTCCTTGCACCGCGTGCACTGTGTGTCTGGATGTTTTATTTTCCTAGTGAGCGAGGTCACTGAGTTTTGCTGCAAGGCTATTTGAAACGAATGTTCGATCATTCCGCATACGGACTTCTGAGCTTTTTGATGTTCCAAAAGTTTTAGTGCAAAGGGCCGATTTGATTCGTATAAAAATCTCCATCAGATCTGAACGTGGATTTATCTAATTTTTTTTTGGGTCCTGGAAATCAACTTTTTACTCGTCCAAATAATCTTTTCGGAATTTTTTTTTTTTTTTTTTCGAGTCGAGTCCTGCACTGCAGACTCGCAAAGGGGCGATACTTGAAAATCAGGCACGCAAATTGAAAAAGGCCGAAATTAGCCGTAATTGTGCGCGCGCCTGTTTGTAATCCTCTAGAGTCCTCGGGACGACTGGAGTGCCTCTAAAAAAGGCAGAGCCCGAAAATGAGTTTTTACAAATCGATACTCCCATCGTGGCCAAACTGTGCTAACTACGAAAAAATGTTCACAATCGTTGCCGACCGCTCGGTGTAAAATCTTCTGTCTTTATTGTTGAACTATGTTGAAGAACATTATTTGTGATTTTTCACCCTTATTGTTCCAAAGTAGTACCTTTTCCTTATATTCCTTGTACTTTGTCTTTATATTTATAATTTCGCTGTGCTCAGGGAGTTCCATAAGAAAAATAAATGTTGTCATTCATTTTCAGAAGATTATTCATGTGAAATACACGAGGTATTGCAAGTAAGCTTACACGTTACCATCATGAATCATGACACTTTTAATGACTTCTTTTATCTAAATGACCACAAGATTACGACGACATCATTATTATAATTACTAGAAACTTTCTTAGGATGCTTTCGAAGTCAAAAACTTATAGACGAGCGCAATACATAACATCCATTTAAAAAGACCCTTGAGCGTAAAAACTTGTCAAAAAGCAATAAAAATTATAATCTGTTGCTATTGTAATTATAAATACAACTACGTTACTTGATAACATTTTAATCTCCAGATAGTCGATAAACAGCTTTTCCATAAGGAAGCAAAAAAACCAAAATCCAGTCCGATTAATAAATCGATCCTTAAAAGTATGCAAAAAAGTAAAAAAGAGACCTAAAAAAAACTACTGCCAATCCCCTGGTGCAAAATTATCCGACAATCGCATCAGTTAAAATAAAAGGATAAAAAAATTAATGCGTCCATCTTCTTGTCATTAGGGCTGCCACGAGACCAAGTAAGTCAGTCACGCCTCGTCCCAGCCTTACATATAAGTTTTAGTGCACTGTCTGATTTCGTTCAGAACTATCCGTACACGTACGACCCCGGACTGTATCGCGTGCAGTTTTAGTTTCAAGTAATGATAAAAAAAAGTCTGCCGACCTGCGCCCATGTACTACATGCAGCGGCAGCCGAATTAAAATTTCAGAACAAGTAAGAGCACACAAAGAACGGAAAACAAGCGACCTGGTACGGTAGACGGGGCGCGGGGGGTTGGGGGGGATAGAGACTCCTTTCTTTCTGATGGGGGTGAAAAAGCCAGAAAACTCTCTCTCGCGCGAACGCAACGCCAGTTCAGTCGCTCCGCAGCCGTGCGGCATTAAAATTCAAAAAGCATCCTGGGAGCCCAGTATATCCCGCTGGCTCTGTATATTATCCGCGTGTGCGTACCCCCTAACTCCTCCCGGGAAACGCCTTGGAAAATCCGATAGACCTGTGGGGTGTAAATCTACCCATTGTACAGACAAACACATTCAACTGCGTACACACGCGAGCGCGTAAAAAAAAGTCATCCTACCCTCGAGTAAACATACGCACGCACGCGTATAGCTGGTGTAATACACGGTGTCGCTCTTTATGGCTGCGATAACGGCGAAAAATCCATCCCCCGTATGCGCAGCTGCGACGACCTAATTCGTTGCCTGCATATACAGATATATATGTATGTGCTTTGGCGCATGAGTGTGTCTGTTTGTGTACGTTTTGGTCTTCCTCTGCGTCATAGCATACAGCAAGTGCCGTGAATTCGCGAGCATCGAGTAATCCGCTGGTCTTGTAAACAGACGGGGGATAACAAAACGCGAGATGACACAACCAGTAGAGAAAGAAACGAGTGATCGCTCGAGCCCAATGTGCAAGGACATTTTTTCAATCACGTGTTCTCTCTTGATCGAAATGGGTGTGCGCGCGGATGGATGACGCAAAAAACGCATAAAATACATGTTGGATTTTTTTCCGAAAAGTGGATGATGCCAAGTAGTTTGTATGAATGTCATTATCTGCCGATGCGGAGGTGGGAATGCGGTGAATGAGCAGCACAAGCGGAGCTGTAAATTTTTTTTCCATTGTCATTGAAATTGGAGACGAATGGAGGCGCTCCGGAGGAAAAGCTCTCGTGAATGCCTCTGAAAGGCTGTAAGCGTCGCTATACCTACACACGGATGAATTCGGTTGTATTTCTATATGCGCTTCGGAGGTGAATAATCGCCTGTGCCACGGATGAGTTTGTCTTTTGTGGATGTACGGGATAGTGTGACGGCTAACCGAGATCGCGTCCTCGGCTGAGATGCTTCTTCGAGTTTTGTTGAGTGGAAGAGTGTCTGAAGGGTCTCGTGTCTACTTGGAATATATTGTACTGTACAATAGTTTTGGGAATTGCCTTTAAACCAGTTTATAATACGCGAAATAAAAAAAAAAAAAAAAAATCGATTGACAAAGTGCGGCCTGAGGGCGAAAAGGCTCTGCTGCACTTTGGGACCATGGTAAGAAAAATAAAAAAAAAAAACCTCAGTATTAGACTTGAGTCCTGCTCAAGCTTAAAATAATGATGCAGTCAATGAGAGTTCGTAAGTTTGATTTGCTCTCGAGCTCGAGTTCAATCTCTCTATGATTTCAAATTTAATCAACATTTTTGGCTTCAGTTATGTTCATCAATTCAAAGTTTGTATACCAAGTGCTTTTGATTACCGTTTAGCAAAAATTAAAAAAAAAAAAAAAAAAAAAAAGAAAAGCAAAATGCTTACGCAATACTGAACAGAATGGCAGTATGAAAAGTATAAAATATCGACCAACCATTGTCTCGAAATATGGCGAACATAGAGAAACTGATGGCTTCTCTATGCTAAATACATATGGTAATTGGTGTCTATACTGCCGGCACGTAAGTACAGCACGACGCTTCTTACTACTTAGCTTCTACAGAATTTCATCAACCAAGTATCAAGCTTGGAAAGTTTCTACGTATATTTCCAAGATACAGAGAAACAAATAGTTGGTGATCAAAGTTTTTACTTCAAGGTATTAATTTTTCTATAACAATAGTATCCTTTTCAACAGCTGGGGGAAAAGAGATCACCTACGGAATATCTCTGAATTTTGTTAATTCATTCACCGGTTATTCGTTCAGTGACCATCAGGGTAGGAGTAGAGCCTTCTTTAACTATTGCAGAAAATAATACTTTTTATAATAAAACTTTCAAGGACCATAAAAAGATTTTAATGGAGATTTAAATAGCTATTCACACTTACGTAAACTGTTTATTGAAATTTTACAAACTACTCACATTATTTATTACCATTCTTCAAATAATTATTTTCAAAATAAATATGTTTAGGACTAGTGCAGGAGCTGATGGATTTTCATCTAATTTAATATGACCATCAACTTGATCTGTAATTATTTACCTTACCGTGATACGTGTGCGCCAGTAACCAGACAACTTGAACGACTGCGATGTCGAGCAAAAAGAGCTTTTGCAGGTACATAGTTACGTACATAGTTTATTTCGCTCGATGACAAGCAAGAAAACTGCTTTACCAACTCGTTTCTAGTCATCGGTATGAAAAATCCCTTTGAAAAAATGAATCCCCACAGGTACGTATGAATAAACGAGATAAACACAAACGTTTATTTGTCTAAAATATATCAACTTTTTGTAAAAACTCTCCAATGGTAAGAAGAGTCAAGTCCAGAACACAGTGTCGATAAGTCGATCACTGGCGCCCTCTTTCGACTCGATCAACGACGTTTTAATAGTCCACCACAAAACCGAAAATCTTCCACTTGACTACCGGATTGCCCAGATATGTTTCCTCCAACACACGTTACCATTTCTCTCTCTTTCTTTAACCGTTAATTATCATAATTTTTCCTAACGATTATAAACTGAATGAAAAATATTTAAAAAAAGAAAATGGAAAACTAGTCGCTCGTAGATCGGTTCGTTTAACAGGGCGCAATGCATCGATTCGCAGAAAAACGAAAGAAAGAAAAAGAGATAGGGGGAATCGGTATGTAAATGTCCATCTCCTAGACCACTTGGGAAAACTAGTTCTCTTTCTCTCCAAAGCAGAGCGAAGGAAGCACATTCCTCTCCCTAAGGGAATGCATCTTTTTTTTTGTCCCTACCCTACCCTCTTCCTGCTCTTATCTAAAACGTTCTCCTAGCTTTTCACTTTTTTCCACGTGCTTCATCATTTATTCCCTGCCGTGGCGTATAGGTATACAGCCTCTCTCTCTCTCTCTCTCTCTCTCTCTCTCTCTCTCTCTCTCTCTCTCTCTCTCTCTCTCTCTCTCTGACGATAACTCCCTCTCGCCGCCGAATAGCCGTTTCTCTTTCGATTTTTCCGACTCCGGATTGGAATCTAAGACTGGTTTAGCGATCCAGTTCTCTTCTTTAGCGTCCTCTCTCTCCCTCTCTTGCTCATCCTATCGCCGCAAGATCTGCCTTCTTCATCCATTTTGCCTTGGCACATAGAAATGCCATGGCTGCTTCCCAAGAGCGCCTTCTACGCGGACTCCTTTACGATGGGCAAATCTACAGTAGTCGTCCGGTACGTTTAGCGCGTACGGAATTTTTAATTTCGAAAATATTGCACAACTATCTTTTGTAAGAGGTATCAACGGCGTCGTTTGCCGGGATAGGGATCTGGCCAACTTTGAGAAAGGAGTCTCATCCTTGGACACAGGGGTTTCAATGTCACCTAAACGTTTTTAACGATCATCATTAGGTTAGTTTCGAGTCGGCTCGGAGCCATAAACGAAGGATCACGTTGAAGGATCTCCTCACATTTAGAAGGTCGACTGGGTTCGGTTGCAACAATTCGCGACCACGTCAAATTCAAAGCACCGCTCAGTTCTGAAGAATCTCTATCGAGCTGGCGCTTTGGATTCTTGGTAGGTGCTTGTTTCGAAAGATGCACGCACAGGAAATTTGTTTTCAGCGAATGACCAAAATAATTAAGTAGAGACTTTTAATATAAATAACAAATTGAGTCAAATGAAATTCCAGTGACGATATTTCAAGGAATGACGTTTTTATAGGTGCATCTGGATAGTTGAGTGAAGTTTCCAATCTTCTAACGATAATCAAAACCGAGACAAGTTGAATCACTCGAAAAGTAAAACTCATATCGCTCTTAAAAAACACAGAACCAACCCGGTAATCCGTCAGTCGCGCTCATTAGTCAAAAATAGCTTCCGTTTTGATAAACATTCAATTCCCGCGATACACATCTCGAGTTCTCACACTGCTCGATTTACAAAGACAGCCCAGCATACATATACATATATCTCTGATGGACAGAACGACGTGTTATGTGGATGGGGGGGAACCGAAGACCGTAACGTAAAATCTTGGCTTTATAAATAAACACTGATACCACACTCTCTGCTCGATATCCACTTACCTCTATGTGTTGTAAATTTTGCGAGATGCGTTTCTAACTGTTGTACTGACCGACTCGCCCGTGGAACATCATGAGAGAGCGCTACGTCAAATGATATCGTGCCACGTGTCACCAATGGCAAAACAAACGCGTGAATTTAGGGTTGTTACAAACCAACTCGTATATGATGGTCAAAGAAGACCAATCCTCTATTAGCACTCGATCTAAGAAAAAATTAGATCTAAATGGACCATTTCTCTCTATGATTGAAGAAATATTACATAATATACGTCGTTTTATAATGTATAGCAAGTTAAATGACGTTTCTTTTGGCTTCCATTGCTAATTTTATGGCCAGGAAAACTCATATGGATGCAAATTTGTTTTTATGCCGTAATAAAACAAGCAGCAGCAGCTAAGACAGAGAAACAGAAGAAAAAGAGGAGTACGACCGCCGACGAGCGTTTCTTTTTTCTCTCCTTCCTCCTCTTGTTCTCCTTGCCAAAAAGAGGAGTACGACCGCCGACGAGCGTTTCTTTTTTCTCTCCTTCCTCCTCTTGTTCTCCTTGCCTCCCCGAGGGTATATGTTGTTGGGTGTTGAAGGTTGCGAGGAGGGAATAGAAAGAAAGACGGAGAATGAGCTTTACAGAGACCAGATACACCGAGAGAATGAGAGAGGGGAAGCGCGCGCAAAACGTAAAAACGGTATCCAAAAGTGGGCCAGGCGAGAGGATCGCCAAGGCAAAACACAAACACGCTCGCTGACGCTGAGAATAAGAAATACAAGAAGGAGAACTGTCGGGACGACAAACAGGGAAAGAAGACGAGGAACGAAATTCCAGAGCAGGACGAGATGGACGGGAGTAGCTGTTGTGGTGCATCGAGGGGCTGGTGCGCATCCCTTTCTTTCTCCCTTCCAGCAGCAGCACACTGTTTCTTATCAACGAGCCTCTGTGCTTGAGTACCTAGTCCTTCGTGTTCGTGGCCTCCGTTTGTGGTTACCTTCGGTAGACAGACGATCCACGAAGGGTAACGCAAAAAACACAAACGAAGCCAAAAAAACGAGAGAGGATGGGGGAGACCCCTTGGGTGGATAGGTTGGTTGGAAGACAGTAGTAGCAGCAGCAGCAGCAGCAGTAGTAGTGGTGGTATGAGGAGCAGACACGCTGACTGACATTATGCTCCGTCTCGCTCTAAATAAAGGAGGAAATCGAGAGCAGAGAGCTATTGCCGCGGTGATGGCAGCTAAGATTCAAGGGCAGCAAGGATGAGTCCGAAGGATGTCCGGTGCACACTACGTATCATACTTGTATATGTATATACGGACAGAGGAGGAGGAGGAGGAAAAGAGAGCAATACGAGGATAGAGTTAATGTAGCATAGCGTGATATAGTAGTCTGGTCTGTAGGCGCGTGACGTTACAGAGGGCGAGCTAGTTTAGGATCGTGAAAACCTCGTGACTACCTAAGCATATTAATCGCAGTTAATCCTAGTTATTGGTCTATAGAATTTTTTCGTTTCGAGTTTACGCGCGTCACTGAATGTTGTTGTTCCCTTTCTTATGCTTAACACTCACACCGAGGAAATATAAAATACATCTGGTGTTGCACCTTTTCCATCGAAGAAGGGGTATTGGGTAATAATTAGAAGTGTTTCTTGCAATAGGCTTTACTTGCGTGGAATTCCCGACCAGCATCGAATATAAGGATCAGGTGGTAGTTTGGTAAAAGGCGAAAATAAAGAAACTCAAAAAGCGTATGGTATGCAGACAAATACATTACAATGGTAAATTTTTGTGTTGAAAAGCTAGCTAAGCGAGAAGCATTCGTTTTAGTGGCTGCGTGCGGACTGACTAGTGCTGCGCAGAGCACTATCGCAAAAGTCTCCGGTGTAAAGGGACATTATTTAAGAAAAGATAAACTGCGTATATTGGCCTCGTGCGCAATTCTGAAACAGTGCCTTGAGTCGAGGGATTAGAAAACGTTTGGCCTGGATTGAAAAAGAACACTATGAATAATAATATATATGTAATGTTTGTGTCAACACCAAAATAAACCATGTATATATTATTCATAGTAGTGACCTTTTCTAATCCAGGTAAAACGTTATCAATCCCTCGGCTGAGGACGCTGTTTCGGAATTGCGCACGAGGCTAATATTACAGGCTAACGTCTTTGTTTTGGAAGATAACACAATACCGTCTCTATGAATAGCGTCAACTAAAAGTAAATAAGCGCACTTCAACGCGTAATTTTTAAGATATATCACGCAACATTTACGAAACAAATTACAAAGCCATCCAGAGAGTTCTCAAGAGTTTGTATACTTGCCAAAGTCAGTGAAGGACTTCAAACGATTTTGAGGTGCACTTTCAAAAATGATCTACTATACTGGTTCTCGAACTCGTTCAGGGGTGGGAGCTTTTGAAGATATTAGGGACACCTTCATTTTATGTTCTTATGGCGCCATCAGCTTCTACTCCTGGACTATAGTGTGCTCTATCTCTATAATTTTTGGTTTGCGTGGAACAAGTTGATCAACTGATTGTAACCGACTTTAAAGTTTTTTAAATTTATTGATTTTAAATAATTTTCGAAGTCATTTCTCATAGTCTTTCAGGACTATGTTACTTATTAGTCCCTCGCTCATAATCGTCTGCACTTTGAGGAACGATTTTTTTCAGGATATGTTTGTACGTCAAAATTTGTATATAATGATCAATGGTAATTTCTCAGGCTATATATCGTTAAAATAAGCATGATTAATCACGAGTACTTGTCTTGTAGTTATAATTAGCGTGCATCTACAGCCCCGACAGCAGAGCAGGTAAAAAAATTGACGTTGAATCCGAGATGAAGGAAACTTTTAAATCGAAATTAAATCCAGTTTTATATTAAAATCCGAACGAAATCTTTCGTATAAGATCTTGACTGACTCCCTGTCAAGGATCGGCTCATCCATCTTCTTCACTAACACGAATGGGAGCAGGGGCCCGTGGGGGCAGATCTCGATCCAATTTGGATAATCGTATAGGCACTCAGAGGCAGGATTACTCTGCAGGAGAAAAAGGAAGGAAGGAAGGAAGGAAGAAAGGAACGCGAGTTCCCTCTCTTTTTCTCGGTGTTGCACCTGTTTCGGTAGCTGGCAGAGTTTATTGTATGTGTGTATGAAAACCAGGTGGTCCCGCGAGGACCCCTGGCTCTATTTTACGAAAAAAAGGGGAGAAGGCGTGCCTCCTGCCCACTGCTGCTACATGAAAAAAGCGTATAGAGGAACGGCGAGGGAAAGACGCGCGATCGCCAAACAGGTTTGCCTCTGGGCTTCAAAAAAAATTTTGATGATAATCTCTCTCACGGTATGATGTAAGTTTTTAACGGCGTGAAATATTAAATATCCCTCTGTGAGCGTGAGCGCATGGATAGGAAAACATGGAAGAAAAGAGGGGCATAAGGTGGTGGTTTGCATAAAATAACCGATATTATTATTAGAGGTATAATTATTCAAGTTGAACTTTTTTTTATTCATAAAAATATGTTTAGATATTGTAGCCTAAGTATGAGTGATACAAAAAACTCTTTTTTTCGCACTATTTACAGAAAAGTACAACGGATTATTGGCGAGATACAATAGGTGTGTTCGTAGTTATGGATGCGAACGATCGGGACATCTTGAGTAATCTGCGTTGACGTAGAATGTTCCTCGCTATCAGTTGTAAGCTTTGACTAATTATAACACGAAGTAATTAATAATATTTGAATTGTATATTCATGTGGTTACATAGTTTATTTACAAGAATCATTCTGTGCACTTGTGTGCTATAGCAGTACAAGTTTGACAATCTTCAGGAATGCAAATTTCATCAATTCATCGGATTATACATTGTACACTTGTGCACGCAAACATATTAGTTACTTAAGATTGTTTATACAATTTATAAAATTTAACGAATATAATCTACAAATTTTTCTCCCATAACGACGTTTTAAACGTTAAAAATGTTGATCGTACATTGATTGAGAAACGCAGGTACCCACCTTCAGCATATGAGCTGATTTTTTACATTTCTTAAAAGTGTAACTCGATACTATCCGAAGGATGAATTTCAGTATTAAGTATAAGTAAACCATGATGTGAATTTTCGAATGCACATGTATGCAATTATTTTGCGGTTTATTTTTATGTCACATGGATTATATAAGATTGCTGAAGGATGTTTGAAACATTCAGGTATCTACTTTTCCCAAGACGTTATTTTTAACATTTAAGTATGATGATTAAATTAAAAGTAACAATGATTTGAAGCGTATCTATAATCTAAGAATGACATTCAGTCTTGTCTGGTGATTTATATACGACGAGCACGTGAATTTATATATTGTTCTATTGTTCAAAATAGAAGACAATATATTCTTCTTGCACCTTATATCAACTTACATGTATAATAAATTTATTTCGAGTCAAGCAAAGAGCGGCATGGTCGTAGAAATATTTGGTTCTGTCTGTATATTCAAAGTTATAACCATTCGCTCTTGTAGATTATAAATAATAATAATATTACTATAATATTATTACAAATATTAAATTCAAATATTACGTTTCTTATGTGTATCGTCTTTTTATAGTAGTATCATCGTAAAGATGATGGTAATAATAATAGTAATAATACGATGACATACTACTAATTGCAAGTTTGTACTAAGTGTGTGATATTATTGTACCTACTCCTATTGAAAACTCGTAAAATAATAGTACTATACTCTTTAAGATTTGCATAAAAAGTGTTGCATGCTCCATGTATACATTTAATACTATACACCTAGATGAGGAAAAGATAAAGTTGAAAGATAATAAGTACTTTGAGAATGACTCTATTCGATCAAAAGTTACTTATATCCATATATGCTCCATTGAATGATAAATTTTGATGCAGGCACCAAAAGTCAGCAACAGAGTTTTACCTTCACTCTAAATTCTAATGATTATCGAATGGTATATCTACGATTCACTAGAAAATTGCTATTTATCTACATAAAAGTACAATCCATATTGTTGAAACAGTACTATTACTACTCCGTCGTCTGTAACCACACCAAAAACGACATTCGTAGAGAAGAGAAAGAGACAAAAAAACATCCTTCAAAACAAAAGTGCCTACACTATAATTACCTCGAGCCTAACGTCGTTCTATTGAATACGAACTACTAAATCGTGATGACCCTCGGACTCGCGCTTGCGTCAAAATCCAAAGGCTCACTGCGGCTATCACCACCCTACGTTGCAATATTTCGTCATCATCTCCCGAAAAAAAAAAAAAAAAAAAACCTCCGAGGAACCACGACCCCCCGGGCCCCCCCCCGCCCCCACCGCAACAGCGTCCTCTCTGTGGGCACACTCCAAACGCAACAGAGTAAAGTATATATACCACTCCAGCGAAGAGCACGAGAAACAGCGTCCCGCGGCGTTCTCTACGTCGACGACACAAGCTGCTTCCTCTTGGTGAATATGAGGTTGAAGCACTCCGGGGGCAGCGCGAGACAGCTGGGCTGCACGGATCTCGTGACGTCGACCGTCGGTGGCGCCCTGACGTTGTACTTGGCCAGCAGCATCGTCACGATCACAAAGGCAAAGCCCTGGACGAGCTTTTGCCCGATGCAGGTCCTCTTGCCCGTCGAGAAGGGTATGAAGAAGTCTGGCCGCGAGATCCGAACGCAGCCCTCGTCCTCCTGCTTGAGGAAGCGCTCGGGCTTGAACTGCCGGGCGTCGGGGCCCCAGTAGTCCTCGCCGAGATTCAGCGAGTAGTTGTTGAGAAAGACGACCGTGTCCTTGGCAACTGGATAGCCGGCAATGTCGGTGTCGCAGGTCGCCACGTGGGGAACGATCGGGGAACTCGAGCACCTCAGGGTCTCCCAGATGACCGACTCGGTGTAGGGCAGCCGGGGCTTGTCGCTCGGCGCCACTATCGGGGCCTCGTTGCGCTCGAGCTTGGTCCTTATAACGGCGTCGCACTCCTCCTGAATCCTCGTCTGGATCTCCGGGTGCGTGACTGCGTTGGCCAGGACCATCATGACGAGGTTGCCCACGGCCGAGTGTCCACCGAGAAAGTCCTCCAGCTCGAAGAGTATGTGCTGCCAGGAGAGCTCGGACTCGGCGCTCTTAAGGTGGTAGAGAAGGGCGTCGGTGAAGTCGCGGGGGATCTCGGTCTCGAGGTCGAGACTGGCGCGCCGGGGTTCGATGATCCGCTTGAGGATAAAGTCCCGAATGTCGTTGGCCCAGTCGCTGAGCTGGCGCAAATGGCTGCTGTAGAAGACCCGTAGCCAGGGCAGAAAGTCGACGGCGTAGCCCTGGTTGATGTCCCAGAATATGTCGTCGAAGGCCCGTACGACTTGCTCGAACTGCCGGTCCTGATAGTCGAAGCGGGTCGAGCACATGTACTTGGTGAACATGTTGGCCACTGCCGCGAGGACTATGGGCTTGACCGGGCGCTCGCCGGCAAGGATCTCCGCGTTAACGGGGTCCTCGAGGTAGTCAAACATCTGGCCGATCTCGTCCACGGCCACCCGGGATATCTCCTCCTGCTGGGAGCTGCCGCCACGGGGCGAGCAGAAGCTCCGGGCGATAGAGCGGCGCTTGCGCTGCAGGTCCGACCAGTCGCAGAGGGCCAGGGCTGGAATTGAGAAAGATAGGCGGGGGCCATTGTGAATCATAATATTATACATATCACGGTGTGAGGTTTGGAATCGGGATAATTTAATTATTGCTCATTTCTGGCTACTGCCTGTTTGATCGGGTATACTTTTTATGCCAGAAATCGTTGTTGAATCGTTGCGAGGAAAGAGCAAATTGACTGCCGGCGATATTTAGATTTGACCCGAAATGTAGAAGACCCAACATACGCGTACCCATATTCTTTATATACCAGAGATTGATGTTAATGAATGCAGATAAATTTCTCGATTAACCACTCCGGCCTTGACTTTTTCCAATACGTCGCCCCGCGTTGGACAAAATTTTCGTACATAATTTTCATACGGCGATTTCCCCAAGTTTTTTAGCCAACGGCCGCGCACGAGATTATAACTACGATCGTTTTTCATGGAAATCGAAGCGTAAAATCCCACTGTCGGCCCGTACTCCCTCCCCCCACTGATTTATTACTGGTCAGAGGCTGTATAAAATTTCGTTTTTTTGTTTTTTTTTTTTCAATTAGGAATCGTATATTTGAATAGGTAATAATTACGCAGCAGGAGGGGACGGGGGGCACGCATAATCAGGGAAAAATTACGATTCGACGTTAGAACGGGCGTTTTCGCATCACATTGGCCCGGGTCAGGTGAAATTCATCGGTGGCGTATTACGAATTTATATATACATATATCTATTTATGCATGCCACTCGTTTGGGAAACTATCGAAAAAGCTCTCGAGTGAAATGAAATTCTCCAACATTATGATAAACGGTCGATCATCGTAACAAGATACAACTGGCAGTACTGGGCGTAAAACAACGTACGGTTTGAACAACCAATTCGATGCGCAAATCACGCGCGCGCGCATACAATACATCAGGTGATTACAGTATATACAAGTATGGATTTCAAGTTCCAAGAACCGATCGATCCGTGCGAATCAAAACCTCTCCCGGCGCAAGAAAGACTTTCATCGATTTGCACCGATCAATCGCGAGGGGAGGGGGGGGGGGAGAGGGATGTATTCCACGGGGAGTAAACTTGATTTCTCGGTAAAATTTCATGCGACACACGTACGCAGGTATTAAGATACACGAGTTTAGCCAGCCGCAAAAGGATTTTTTCGGTCGAGATTGCTCGAGGCCATTGATAACCGGACTTGCGCAAGCCGCATCACAGCGAAAACATGGCAGATGCAACAACACTGCGCGACTCTGGTTCCAAGAACGCGCGCCGGGAGCAACTGGTGGTGGTGGTCGATTCGACTGTGTACTACCCGAGTGTATCAGTTAAAAAGCGGCTCTCGTTGCTCGGACGAGAAAAAGGGGCTCGTTTCGCTTCCTGTTCCCCGGGATCGTTCATCATGTGTACGAGTAATAACGACCAGTCTTTAAAAAGCAGTCATTCCCAGAAGACGTGTTTAGTGCACTTGGGTGTCTGCCGCAACGACCCTACATATACAAGTGCAGGAAATTAAGAGTACAACAGGTATGTATAACAGATAATAAATATATGTACCATCGGCTTATATATATCCGCGGCTGTTTTTTTGCAAGCAGGCGCGTGCACGACGATAACGCCGATGCTGTTGCCGACGTTCAAGAGTTACTACCAACGCATCATTCTCGCATCTTTGCCCTTGACTTTTGCTTTCACGAGATCATTCGGACCGGCTATCTCCTCCAAGTCCTGGATCAGCGAATTCCCCAATCCAGCCCTTAAACTCCCAAAAACCAGGGGCGGGTGCGCATCATGCATCACACCTGATAACGCGAGGAGGCGTTCGAAAAATAATTCAACTTATAATCATCTGCAGCGATATGATTGTGACGTCAGCGGCAGATGCAGGGCCGCTGAGCCGACGACGAAAGGTCGATTAGGCGATTCTCTCGCAAGTGTACAATAAGTACAGCGAAATTCGGGGACTTTCTCAACGCTTGCGTGGCCCGAGAGTGCGGAATGTATGAATTTTTACACGCCGCTCGCACACAAGTTGACCGGAACTACACGTGCACGATTCTCTCGCCGCCCCTCATCCGCACGCGCGGGGGGATATAATATACACGTATATAATATTATACATTTATATTTTCAGCAAAATTAATTCGCGAGCATGCGAACATGCACGCGAGCGAACGGAGCGAGCCAGCGGTTAATGTACACAGGTATACAAGAGCGCGAGCCCGAGAAAGCCGCCCGATCCCCGAGTACCGTTACGCTTCTCGCGACTGACGTAAATACGCGCGCGTGTGTGTGTGTGTGTGTGCGCGCGTGTGTCGGTGCACATGTATATATGTATCATAAGAGAGTGCGGATGAAAATAACAGTTTTGTCGAGCAACTAGCTCTCCACATACCTATACCATCGCGCATATAATGTAATGTAGGGTTCGTCGTCGCCGTGAAGGCGCGCAACAGCAGCTCCCTACTTATAAGGTATAGACCTGAGTAATAGTCGGGCTCGCTTGATACATGTGTACGCATTTATACATCGTCCCAGATATAACTTGGGTCGCGCGGAGGGAAATTCAGAAAAGTAACGCGTTACACCTACCTGTACCAAGATACATATTATACCTGCAGCACGTGTTGGGTCGGTTTTTCCCATCAGCCTGCAGCCCCCACCCAAGTCATCTTTTCGTCCTAATGCACGGACGCGCCATGCATTCACGTGCAATGGAAAGTGTGTGCGCAGTTATAAGTACACGTATAATATCATATACCCGCTGTACCTATGCTGTAACTGTAATCTCCCTTGCTTGTATATACATATACATATATATATATATATATATATATATATATATATATATGCCGCGTGACCATTCCTCTTTCCGTATATATGCTTGTTGTATTATATTTACTCGGGTGCGAGCGCGCGTATACAATATGTATAAATATATAGGTATACCTAGCCTCTTAACGCATAGTTGTAAATTCGTGGTGTCTGATTTATCGCACTCACCTAGATGATAATATAATAGGTACACCTGGAGGAGAGATGTACATTCGTTCGAGATACTCTTGTATATTTATTTCCGGGCAAAGCGCCGCGTCTCTATGATGTAATATCGGGATAGGTGTACATGTATAATTTTTCAAGATACCAGTACCCCGCGGGGTTTCGTGCAATCTTCACGATTAATTCGAATAATTTTCCAAATTAGAGGAGAAGATTCTCGAAGCACGGACGGGGCCCGTGCGTCGGAGGTGCCTATATTATACAGGTCATCGGAGCGCGACGCGAGATTAAAAAGCCCGCACGCGCGCGGAATCGTCTTCCCGGAGATGTATTATAGTGTCGGCCGATGGCGTGGCACGTATATATACACAAATAGCGAGACCCACCTCCTCGGGGAGCTTTGCGTATTAGGTTTCCTCTGTCCGTACCATACAGTACGCCCTTGTGACGCATCCATCGCGAAGTAAAATTGCGCTGATCGGGCGGCATTTGTCTTTCTCTCCCTCCCCTTTTCAACTGCGACCACCGAACACCGAGGCATTACGTGCTAATGCGCGCGTGCACGTTCAGATGACCGGGTTCGAGAGATCGTCGATCAAACGTCCATTGCTCGCGCGTGATGTATGCGTGATTTATGGCGACTTTTTGATCGTGTTACGTTGTACTTACTTACTGTCCGGGGTATCGGGTTGCAAATCTGTCTGTAGTATATAACACATGTGACCGTTTCCAAGGGAATCGGACTGGTCGCATGGGGAAGAGAGAGATAGAGAAACAGGACACGCTTCAATTTGAAATGAAAAATGAAAATTCGAATGGTTGCCGAGTCCATTCGTACGGGAACACCTTCAGCGTGACTCTGTGTGTGCGCGCGCTGGAAAAAGGAGGTCAGATAGGCATGTATTCCAGAACGTTTGAAAAATTCGAATTTCCAATTTCATAATCGGGCGCGTAGCGCAACGGCAGCGAACGCAGCTCCGCCACCGTACGTGTTTGATATACGTTTACCATGAAAATATTTTATGTTGCAAAAGCGCGCGACCGTACTCGCTGTCGTACGCGATATACACGCGCACTGTGGTAATAGTATAGATACGTGTTGAGCCTTCCAAAGTCCGCTCGGGGGACAAACTCTCTGATCTAGAATCGAAAGGAGCGAGGGGGAGAGAGAAAGAGGCCAGGATCACGTTCCATTTAAAACTCGGGGAAACTCAGGCGCCGCTCCCTCCCTCTCTCTCGGCTCGTGGGTTACGTGGACGCACGCGGAAAAAAAAAAAGCTTCGCTTCCGCGAGCGCGGAAAAACAAAAACAGCGCGCTCGCGCCAGAGCCACGGGTGCGTTCGACATTTTTCTCCCCTGTTTATTTCAACTTACGTGATTTCGCCGTCGTGAGATTTCGTATCGTTGTTAGTGGATACTTGTATTTGAGGAGAAATGAGAAACACTTGGTCGAAAACTAAATGGAAATCGTTACGCGTATTATAATTATAAAGCGGCGACGGCAGATTATATATCCGATCAATTTTCCAGCGACGTTTCGGAGGAAAGAATTAGCTTTCCAATAGCAGCTCCTTACGGATTTCAAGGTTCTCTACGAACGTTCAACCAACAGAGAAGCGCGCCCACAAATTGTTTAACGGTTCCCAAGCGATGCCGGGCGTATCATGATGTGCTCTTTTTCATTTTATTCTTCAATTTTACCCTCCACCTTGACGAAATAGAAATCACTGCCCACAGCGACCAATGAATTATGTAGTTTTGCATAATGTTAACGTAGGTATAACACTGAAATCACATATTATACATCGAGTCTGAGGTGGTGGGAGGAGCGTCTTTTGAAAAACTTGATTCACAAATTTTTCCACGACCAAACTTGTATACATACATACATACAAGCCTGCTGTTGTTGCTGTGATACTTACTTACTTACTTACTTACTTACTCTTGAATTACATCGGGAGTCAAAACAAGATGATTACAGCATCGCTCGCTCGAATTTGAATACAGTATCCGAAATTCTCTGTAGTGTTTCCGATTGACGCGCTCTCGCGGGGTATCACATACTTGCGCATCATTACGTAATATTATAATGTACGAAAGATAAAAATATCCATGCACCGGCTGAAAATCGAGGCGAGAAAAGAGAGACCTCTTTGCAAATCCATTTGCAGCGGCAGCTGCTGTAGCGACGTTTAAAACTGCACGTATTCAACACGAGGAAAAACCACTTGCGACTGGAAAGCTCCGCAAGTGGGGTACGCCGGGAGTGACTGACGCGCGCAGTTGCAGGAGACGCGGCCATTTGATATTCAACTATATTGCAAATAACTGGTAGTTTTTCATTGCCAACTTTTTTTCGTTCTCCATTATCAATGTTGCGAATGTCCAATCGAGCCAACCTTCGGTTCTCTGGATAATTACTGGAAAACAGTGCATGCAGGGTGGGTGGAGTGACGAAAAATGATCCAAAATCATTCCCTGCCTCGGAACAGATAGATCACGTGCTGGCGATGACGGATCGTGGGGCAGACTTATGCACGCGACTCGCAGAAGTAAGTATACTTCTACATCTATATAGTGTATAACGCGCGCGTGCACGCGAAGCGCCGCGATATCATGTACATATAGAGGCCTTTCTCTCTCTTTTGCTCCTTTTCTCACCTGATATATGGCGAGCAGTAAGTAAGTATGTAAGTAAGTAAGTGTGTACCTCTCTTCTCTCAAGAACGGTAATCCAGATATCGGTAGCGCCTCGCTGAATGGGGTCATTGCCAAGTATCTCTCCATCTCTATCCTTCTATCTCTACCTCCCCCCTCCCATCTTTTTCTCCATAGATATTTCATTGACACTCGCCTCGATTCATCGGGTCAAATGTAACGTTGTATCATGGGATCCTTTCAAGGAAGAGGAAAGGGGTTGCTGCTGCTGCTGCTGCTGCTGTTGAGCGACGATCGAGGGAAATCTTGCAAATAATAGGTATAGCAAAAAAAAAAAGACCGTGCGCGCCAAAACGCATTTCTCTCTCTATTAATACCCTCCGCCGTCGCCGCCGCACGATGCGTCATCTCCGGAAGAAAGCCGAGGTGGTTTTCATTGAGCCAAGCTTTAAGGACGTCACGACCCCCCTCCCCTTTGACAGACAGTAGCCATAATCGGAGCTAATGTAATAAAAGTGAACATAAACTGGAGACTCACAGTTGTTCCGGTCGCCGCCGAACAGATGGTGGAACCTCAAAAAGTCCGGCCTGCCGCCAAAGTGTCCGCCCTTGGTGATCAGGACCTCCTTGATCAGGGTGTAACTGCTGACTATCACGCACCGCGAGACCCCGAGCTGCATCTCGAATATCTGGCCGTACTTGTGCGACAGCTCGGTAAAAGCGGCGAACGGGCCCTCGGAGCTCCCCAATTTGTACATGCTGCCGATGAACGGGAGCGAGAGCGGCCCCCCGAGGCTCCGCTTGCGTCCCGCGGTCGCGGCGCCGCCCTTGGCCCGCAGGCCGCCGACCAGACGCGAGCACGACGTCAGGCCGCGCTTCATGCAGATCAGGACGAGGTAGAGGGTCGAGGCGCAGCTCAGCAGGAGCCAGAACATCGCCGCGGCCACCATGATGCTGCTGCCGCTGCTTTATCCGCCCTATTCGGGACGCTCGCGCAGGCCTCCCCGAAGGCCAAGGTCGGGCCTTCTCTATCTCCTGCCGATTTATCACCCTCCGGGCCCTACGGCTGGTCTGAAAAGTCGAGAGAACGCGGCTCGGGTTACGGCGCGCCTTGTGGTGCCGGCGGGAGGAATCAGCGGGGGAGACGAACTTTCGGTTTCTCCCGCGGAGATTTAATTATCAGGCGCGAAAAGACGAATATTCGAGAATTTGTTTGTCGCGGGACAAAAGTATGCGCTGAGCCAAGTCGACGCGATCGCGGGAATGTGTTTGGTCAGTGCAAGACCGACCGTATAGAATGTACAGGTATAGGGCGAAACGACCGAGCGACACAATATTCTGTCAGCACGGACGCAATTCGAGACCACACGCGCGGAATGACATTTTTAATAGTACACATCTATCCATACGGTACGTTATTTTATAAGTGTTTCGACGACTGAATCCACTGGCATGAATTTCAATCGAAACTCTTGATTGGCGATTTAATGTTCGTTGCGGGTCCAAAACGTTTTTGTTCTTTTTTATTTCTATTGTCCCGGTAAATCATCGAACTGCGAGGAAAGTAATTGAAATCACGTTGTTGAATATTTACCCACGTAATACATCTATACTACACTCGGTTCGAGGAAACCATCCGAGGAATCTCTGATCTATATATTATAACTATAGTGCGGGAAATTACAAAGAAAAAAAAAAATGTCAACGATACACTTATATAACGTCACCAGGACATGATATCATTTCCACAAAATTGTTGACGAATCTCAACGTATGAAAATATTATTTATCGTCACGTATGTGCACGAGATTGAGTAACAGATTATACCGTACACGCTCGCATTTCAAAATATTTACCAAACGTACAAATGTTAAAGCTCGAGTATTATAATTAAGAAACTAAGTAAGTAATAACATCCGGAAAAATATCGAATCAACAATAATCTTTCAATAATTTTTTTTTCAATTTTCGATACAAGCTCGGCCGCTGAGCGGCGCATCCTCAACTTTGATCGGCAAAATTCTCAATGATTCTCGACCGGAATCCAAGACGCCACTTTCACTCTGACACCGTATTTAGAGAAAAAAAAAAAAAAAAAAAAAAAAAAAAACCCCACAACAACAATAAAAGCCAGAAACCAAAAAACGAAAAAAAAAAACAACCCCCTTCCAAACCAAAAAAAACCAATAACAACAAATCCTTACCGATCCTATGCAAAAACAAAAATCGGAAAGTTCATCTCCCGACGATCAATCGCTGAAAAAGGATGATGGAAATCAATCGAACGAATGAAAAAACACTTACTTTTTTTCAACCCCGCCGGTAAAAACTTCTCCAGGCTCTCCGGATCGAAATCGTCCAGCAATCCGGGCGACCGGTTGTGAAAAATCCCTGCCGATTCTCGTGTCGAGACGAGAAAAAAAAGGCGCGGGGGATGCACACCGGCTCGCGAGAAACAAAACAACAGCAACAACAGCAACAACTAACAGACGACGAAACAAAATGAAAAAAACGAAAACAACCAAAAAAAAAAACCCGGGGCCCCCCCACAAGACGACCCCCGCTCGGATACCCGAGTACGATAAGCGGGAAAAAAGCCGCGCACCAACAACAAAAGTCCGTTCAAAGTCCGTGCGTCTCTCTCCCTCTCTCTCACACGTGCATCAACGCGAGAGCACCACGCGAGGCTATCTATTCGTCTTCTCGCGGGCTTAGCGGCTTATAAAGTGCGTGCGGGCGCTCTCCTCGCGTGTATAGGTACAACGCAAGGTGGTGGCGCGGTGGTGGTAGCGGTGGTGGTGCCGCCCGGCACTCCCTCGCTCCGCGCGCGCGTGTATACATCGAATGCGCGCGCGCGCGAGCTCCTTCTCTCTCACTCGCGTTTCGTGCTCTCTCGCTCCCTCCCTCTTTCCATATTAAGGTGGGCACTGTATACAGCACGAGCGTGCACGCGCTGCAGGGCTGGCTTATACGGGGAGGGAAAAAGGGGACGCGGCCACGGAGAAGGGGGGGGGGGGGAAGAGGAGCAAGCGCGGCTTCTTGCGCGCGCGCTCTCTCTCTCGTCCCTCTGCGTTTCGGTTGCCGGCGAGGAGCGGCAGGAACAGGTAACCGAGATGCTACCGTGCTGCAGGATCCTCCTACTCCTGTAAGCCTCCGACTATATAGCATCGAGAAGGTTCAATATTTTTTTGCCCTACGATTTTTCAATCGATTCGGGGGTGCTTTTTATCTTCTTTCTCTCTCTCTCTCTCGAGGTCTGGGGCTATGGTTGTGTGACAAAAAACAAAGACTCCGGGGGGTAGGGGGGGGGTGGTCTTTGCTTTAATTTTGGACCCATCAACATCATTTGCGTCTCAATAAATTGCGCCGCGATATGATTGCTTTTGTTTGGACTACTGTCTCATTACTCTCGTTTCGCTTGGGCACGTGTACGCATGATTAGCAATTCTTTTTGCGATTAAACTGCTGTTTGATTTTCAAAATGTGGGGCACAAAAATTATACATTCAGAATCGAGCCGATCGGCGTTTGTTTTCATACAAAGGAAAACGCTTGGTTGAATAAATACACGGATATTGTAAGATTTTTCGATTCAACGATTTTAAAAGCTACCCCGTCATATCGCGGATAATAGAGCATGATTGGGATATCCCGTCAATTGTTTCATCCCTCAAATTGCATCGATGTCCGCAAACGCCTTTTTTGCATTAGTACACGGAGAAAAAAAATTACTGGAATTTTTACCGTAAAAGCAACGGTAAAAGTGTGCCACTGCGACAATCACAGTACTTTTTACTCAACTTTCACGGTAATTTTTATCCCAGTAAAAAGTATCTTGATATCACTA
>JAPYYV010015163.1:0-12043 GCA_030522625.1 Copidosoma aretas
TGTATGCGTATACTGCAGCTGTCAAAGCTAGGTCCCACATGTTTTCTGGCAGGCCAGAGTCATACATGTATGCTCTGGTTTTCTTTTGGATAGTTTGGTCTAGTCGCTCGGGTTTGTCATTCAGCTCTGGTGTATCCGGACTCGTCACTTGCAATTCAGCGCCTAAATTACTTAGAACTTCCTGAGTATATCCTTCGGTGAATTCTGTCCCTTGATCTGTTCTCAAATAGCGCACTTTGACATCATGTCCCAGGAGATTTCGAGCTGATCTTGCAAATCTCTCTAAGCATGATCCAGTGTCACTCTTGGATTGTAAGGGATAGGCTAAGTTCAGTCTCGAGTAGTCATCTATGAATACAGCAATGAATCTGTATCCTTTTGGGTGAGTTTTTGGACTAATCGGTCCCATTAGATCAGAGTTATAATCTCCAGTGGTCTCTGAGATTTCGTTCTCATACTTTTAAAGGGCAGTTTTTTGATTTTTGAAATCAAGCAAATCTCGCACATTGAAATCTATTCATCGAATTTGACATTTTTAATGTCCTGGATACCTGGAAACTTCTTTTGGAACTTTTTCAGATAATCCAGCGAGGCGTTACCTAGTCTAATTGCCATAACATGGCTTTGTTTTCTTTATCAAATTTTTCATAGTTGCTTGTGAACGGACTTTTACTGATCGAGAGTTCTGAATGCTCGAGTTCATCAATGTTGTGTAATTTTCTGTCACAAGTTGAGCATTCAAGATCCATTTCAGTTCTGTCACTATCGGTCACGTTTTTGTCAGTCACATCAGCAACCTTGCCAATTGAACTAATATCCTCGTCTTTATCAGTCTCGGAATCATGCGCGGTCTCAATGTTTTTTGAATTGTCATGGAAGATGTTAGTTTGTGCTGTCACGCAACGCGTCTGATATATTGATCTTTTAATATCATCGGTCACTAAGTAAGCCAGTCTCCTTTTCTTCCCAAGGTTTCTTTAAGTATCTTTAGATTGATCAATCTCTAAGTCTATAACCCAATATGGTTCTTGATAAACTCCGGTCAAAAATGTTTTGTTAGATCTTGGATCGTAAATATCGATTTTTTTATTGTCCAAATAAATAGACATGCCTAACTCTATAAATTTTCTAGGAGATATCACATTTCCAGCAAGCATTTCAGCACAAATAACATTGTTTAATCTTATAACTCTATTATCGTTAGTACCTACAATTAAACCTTCTCCTTTAGTTCTCAAGTCTGCTGCTGGGTCTCCATTTGCACATTTAATTATAAAGTTTGGAATTGAGTAAATGTTCGGTCGCTCCGGAATCAGCGATGAAGTTAATTAGATTTTGGGAATCAGGATTATTAGTATGATCGACGCCAGCCAGACGAGAGAACAAGGAAGAAGCAGTCACATCTTCAGAATTAGACTCACCTTTGTTATTACGGTTATTATTACTCTTTTTACTGGGAGATTTGTTCTCCTTGGGTTAGACGTTGTTTTTATTGTTCTCAATCTTGGGTTTCTTGAACTCATTTTCCTTGTTTGAGTCGTTTTTGCGTTTATTACTGTTATTAAAATTTCTGGAGTTGTAACTGTCTCTCTTCTCATCACGATTAAAATCCTAAGATCGGTGAGTGTTATTATTCTTATTATGATTGAATTTACCTCGACAAGTAGCCTTCTGCTCCATCACTTTCGGAAATAAGTTTAAGCACCTGTGGCACTACTTCTTGCCGTCTGACCGTCTACATTCATAGGCATAATGACCATGGGCATCACACTTGTAGCAGCGTTCGCTGTCATGGCTAGAACCTGTCTCAGCTCTATTAACAGTAACTGATCTCTCTCTTGGTCTCTGGATCGCACGGCGATTTTCAGCGTCTAGAAATAACTTTTTCAAATCGTTATAGTTTAACTCTTCTTCATTTTTACTTTCTTTTACAAAATTAACTATCTGTAGTTCTCGAACTGATCCAACGACGGCATTGTAGAATGCATCGCAATTTTCATCCTCGGGTAGGGTTTTATTTTTTGCGTTGTTATTAAACTGTTTCATTAAGTCTTCGAAGCGGTCATAGAACTGTGAAGCGGTCTCTTTAGTAGGATTATACTGTATTGTATACAATTTCTTTTTAATTGCATTAATGGTCAAATTGGATTCACTACGCTTTATTTCTTTGACTCTTTTCAAAAGTTCAACAGGATCTTGGATGTTTTCACATGATAGTTCTCGCTAATCCTATTAATTAGAATGTTTCTGACAAGAATTTTGTGTTTCTTGGTCACTTCGGCTGTCACGTAGGGTGGGGGTCTTCTGGTCTTGTCAATCACATAAGCTAAGTCTTTGGCTAATAATTCGGACATGAATTTGTCGAGAAACAATTCAAGTCTAGTTTGCTCATTTAAACGATTATTATATCTTATTGACGGGTCTTTAGTGGCATTTTCTAATTGCAGTCTCTCTCGCGCTATCTCAGTAAAGAAATCGGTCGTATTTTCAGTTAATTTGTTGTTTGAGTTGTAGAGATTTGAATCGAATAATATTGGGTCCGACATTAGGGGGTTTCTGAAAGTAGAGTTAAAGTGACTCGTTTTAAAAGTTACCTTGTCGTCTTTCCTTTCAGGCCCTTTTCTGGCGTTTGCACCAGGAGCCACGGTCCTAAGACAGTTCCAAATCTCGTTGAGAATACTTCTCTGCTTAGCGAGTTTATCAGCTACTTCCTTTGAGAGTTGTTTGAAGTCTTCAGCAGTCTCCCTTTTGTATTCTTCTACATCCAATTTTAGTTCGTAGTATAGTCGTTCAGACTGTTTATCGACTCGGTTGCACAAGCCTGTCAGCTTGTTATTAATAGCTGGAACATTAGTGTGAACGTTTTGTTCGAACAATTTATTTTTATTTTTGCTGAAATTGTTGATTACGGTGGACTTAGTAACGAATTTGTCTTGAACCGAGTTATAATACACTGGCATGGGAGATTCCATGACCTTGTATGATTTTACGTGCAGGGACTTTTTGTCTGTAGGTTTCATACCTTTAAATTTACTGTCCCATATGTTACGATGTTCAGTCTCCATTTGTTTTGTTCCGGCATCTCTCGGTCTCAACTCCAGTCTATTAGTCTGCGCAGCTGTCTCTTTGACGTCATCGGTCCCAGCCTCAGCCACCTTCTCAGCTGTCTGTTTGCTGGGTAGAGCGACTGACTTTGCGAAGGTCGACTCTATCGTGTCAATGTCTCCAGGTGCTAAAGAATCAGAGGTGAACCTGATTTCTCTGGCTTTTGTTATGATGTCGACAGCTTTGTTGTATTGAGCTGGCTCTAGAGAGTATCTTCCTGAAATAAATCAACACAATTTTTGTTACTTATCAGGCTCTGCTCAATCCGACCGAACGCAAATCAAGACCAAGCGGAGAAGCATATCGTAAGACCGAACACAAGTTTACACGAAAATCTAGCCCCGCTTTATGTGTTGATCAGACACGGCAGCCAGATAATAAAGAAAAGAAAAAGGAAACAAGACCTACCGGTCCTGGTCAAAACTCTTCCGTCCCTTTCAAAAACGATCAACTCAATTTCCACATGCACAGTAATTCCCTCCTCCGTATGTCCAGGATTGCAAGCAAGTGCCACCAGGTACAGCTTAGGAATAACATCATAATGCTGCTCATCGACATGCAGTTCACCTGGAATGTATATATATATATATATATATATATATATATATATGTGTATATGTGTATACTCCACTGTTGCAAGTGCAGGAAGGTAGGTTGATTGACGTGTACATATCAATGCCGGAACACACATATCGACGAGTTGTGCCGATCATGCATGCCTGCGCGCTCAGCCGAACACAAGTCTCAAGCAGCGCGCACACACACAATAAGGCCAAAGCGAAAGAGAGAGAGAGAGAGCAGCCAGCACCCGCGTGACAGCAGCTCAGCCGCGGGTAGCATCGCGCGAACATACGCAGCAGATCGGGACGTCTCTCTCTCCACATACACACGCACGACACAGCCGCAAACAACCCGCCAACAGCCAGCACAAGCACTCCCTCCGTCCCGCGGCCGCGTCCTCTCACGACGCGTTTCTACCGATGCCAGCGCCAGGTGCCTCCAGCCACTTCCAAGAAGCGAGCAAGTGCACGTATCGAGGCGAGAAGACAAAAAAAAAAAAAAACTTTGATGGGCCCAACCAAAATGCCGACCATCAAGCCCGTATAAGAGAACTTACCGATTTCCTCGCCGTCCTCTGCCTGTTCTTCCATTACCGTCTCGACCTCTGGTACCTTAGACAGGTCCATCGGCGATGGTAGGGTAGCAGTGTCGGCGATCCCAAAGCCCAGGCCGTTTTTCCCTTCGGGACTTTCTCCTCCAGACCGAGACTCCTTCCTTGTTTCCTCGTACTTGCTGCAGCCCTCGCTATCACTCATGACGGCGACACGTTACGGAAAATCAAAAAGAAAGTGAGCCACGAAGAAAAAAAACAAGAAAGATTTCACAACCCGCGCAGTGGAAAACTAAGACTAGGGCCCATAACCTGTTAGAAAAATAGGTTGGGCAGTGATATAAGACTAAATAGGAGTTCTATATTATAGATAGTTAGTTTGTTAAATCAAAACGAACGGTCAAATGTGGGACAGGAGAGTACAAGACGACAGTCTAACTGCAACTGGCAACACTTATCTACGCATGTACCGAGCGCACAAAGCCACCTAGCTTGTACAAAAAAGGGAGGAGTGCGTACCTTTTAGATATAAATGAATATTTCTGACGGTTATGTTGTTATTTAATCAATAATTTATTAAGCTATTAAATTATTAACTCGCTGTCCCGCGGGTTACTAAGTTAAATAGCTTGACTTAGGTTATGTTGTGATTTAGACAATAATTTATGTAACTGATATATTACTAACTCGCTGTCCTCCGGGTTACTGGGTTGAATAGCTTAGGACTTAGGTTATTGTAATATTCAATCAATAATTCATTCAATTATTGTATTCTTAGAATCGCTTACCCCCGGGCTACTAAGATAAATAGTTTGGAATTTAGGTTATGTCGATATACAGTCAATAATTTATTAAACAATCATATTATTAACTCGCTGCCCCCTGAGCTACTGAGTTAAATAGCGTAGAATTAAGGTTATGTTGTTATTTAATCAATAATTTATTGAACTATTATATTATTAATTTGCTATCCTCTGAGTAACTGGGTTAAATAGCTTAGGATTTAGGATATTTTGTTATTCAATCAATAATTTATATAAACATTGTATTATTATACTCGATGTCCCCCGGGCTACTGGGTTAAATAGCTGGGGATTAAGGTTATGTTGTTATTTAATCAATAATTTATTGATCTACTATATTATCAACTTCTTTTCCCCCGGGTTACTAAGATATATAGCTTGGGACGTAAGTTATGTTGATATTTAATCATTATTCATTAAACTACCATATTACTAACTTGCTCCCCCAAGGGCTACTGGGTTAAATAGCTTGGGATTTAGGTTATTTTGTTATTCAATGAATAATTTATTTAATTACTAATTTATTAAACTCAATGCCCCCCGAGCTACTGGGTTAAATAGCTTGGGGTTTTGGTTATTTTGTTCTTCAATTGATAATTTATTTAATTATTGTATTATTAAACTCAGTGTCCCCCGGGCTGCTGCGTTAAAGAGCTTGGGTATTAGGTAATGTCGATATACAGTCATTAATTTAATAAACTATCATAGAATTAACTCGCTGCCCCCCAAGCTACTTGATTAAATAGCTTTAGATTGAGGTTATATTGTTATTTAATCAATGATTTATTGAACGATTATATTATTAACTTACTGTCCTCAAAGCTACTAGGTTAAATAGCTTAGGATTTGGGTTATTTTGTTATTCAATCAATAATTGATTAAATTATTGAAATAATATGTTTGCTGTTTCCCGGGCTACTTGGTTAAATAGCTTGGAAATAGGGTATTTTTTTATTCAATCAATAATTCATTTAAATATTGTATTATTAAACTCGCAACCTCCCGGGCTACTGGGTAAAATAGCTTAGAATTCAGGTTATTGTTTTATTTAATCAATGATTTAGTTAAACATTGTATTGTTAAACTTGCTGTCCCCCGGGCTACTGTGTTCAATAGCGTAGGATCCGAGTTATGTTATTTACAGTCAATAATTTATTGAAATATATTATTAACTCGCTGCTCCAAAGCTACTGGGTTGAATAGCTTAAGATAAAGGTTATGTTGTTATTTAATCAATAACTTATTAAACTTTTACATATTAACTTGCTGTCCTTCGGGTTACTGGGTAAAGTTTCTTGGGATTTAGGTTATTTTGTTATTCCATCAATAATTAATTCAATCATTGTATTATCAACTCGCAGCCCCCCGAGCAACTGGGTTAAATGGCTTGGAGTTTAGGTTGTTTTGGTCTTCGATCAATTATTGTATTATTAAACTCAGGGTCCCCCGGGCTACTAGGCTAAATACCTTAGGATTTAGGTTATTTTGTTATTCAATCAATAATTTATTCAATCATTGTAATATCAAACTTGCTGTCCCCTGGGCTAGTAGGTTGAATAGCTTAAGATTTATGTTATGTTATCATTCAATTATTAATTTATTAAACTAATATATCATTAACTTGCTGTCCTTCTGGTTACTGGGTTAAAGAGCATAGGGTTCAGGATAATTTGTTATTCAAAAAATAATTTATTTAATAATTTATACTCTTACTAGCTGTCCCCCGGGCTACTGGGTCATATAGCTTGGAAATTAGGTTATTTTGGTATTTAATCAATAATTCATTTAATCATTGTAGTATTGAACTCAGTGTCTCCCTGGCTACTGGGTTAAATAGCTTGGGTTTCAGGTAATGTTGATATACAGTCAATAATTTATTGAACTTTCATATTATCAACTCGCTGCCCCCAAGTTACTAAATTAAATGGCTTAAGATTAAGGTTATATTGTTAATAAATCAAAAATTTATTGAACTATTATATCATTTACTCGCAGTCCCCGAAGTTACAAGGTTAAATAGCTTGGGAGTTAGGTTAATTTGTTATTCAATCAATAATTTATTCAATTATTATATTATTAAACTCGCTGTCCCTAGGAATAATAAGTAAAATAGCTTAGGGTTTTGGTGATGTTGTTATTCAATCAATATTTTATTAAACTATTATATTATTAACTCGCTGTCTCCTAGGTTACTAAGTTAAATAGCTTGGGATCTAGGTTATTTTGTTATTTAATCAATAATTTATATAATCATTGTCATAATAAATTTGCAGTGTCCCGGGGTACTGGGTTACGTAGCTTGAAATTAGATTATGTTGTTATCCAATCGATAATTTATTTTAATATTGTTTTATCAAACTCGCTGCCCCTGGGGCTACTGGATTAAATAGCTCGAGATTTGTGTTATTTTGTTATTTAATCAATAATTTATTTAATCATTGTATTCTTAAACTCTCTGTCCCCCGAGCTACTGGGTCATATAGCTCAAGATTCAGGTTATTTTGTTATTTAATCAATGATTCATTTAATCATTGTATTATTAAACTCGATGCAATCCCGGGCGACTGTGTTAAATAGCTAGGGATTCAGATCATGTTGTTATATAATCAACAATTCATTCAACAATCATATTATCAACTCGCTATCCCCCGGGTTACTGTGTTAAATAGCTTAGGATTTAGGTTATTCGGTTCTCTGATGAATAATTTATTTAATCATCGTATTATTAAACTCGCTACTCCTTGGGCTACTAAGTTGAATGACTTAGAATTTAGGTTATGTTGTTGTTTAATTAACTATTTATAAAACTTTTTTTTATTAACTCGCTAACCTCCGGTTTACTGGATTAAATAGCGTGAGATTATAATTATGTTGTTATTTTATCAATAATTTAATAAACTATTATATTATTAATTTGCTATCCTTCGAATAACTGGGTTAAATAACTTGGGATTTAGGTTATTTTGTTATTCAACAAATAATTTATCCAAACATTGTTTTATTATACTTGATGTCCCCCGGGCTACGAGGTTAAATAGCTTGGGATTAAGGTCATGTTGTTATTTAATCAATAATTTATTAATCTACTATATTATCAACTTCTTATCCCCCGGGTTACTAAGATATATAGCTTGGGACTTAGCTTATGTTGATATTTAATTAATAACTTATTGAACTATCATATAATTAACTTGCTCCCCCTGGGGCTACTGGGTTAAATAGCTTGGGATTTAGGTAATTTTGTTAATCAATCAATAATTTATTTAATTACTGTTTTATTAAACTCGATGCCCCCCGGGCTACTAGGTTAAATAGCTTGGGATTTAGGTTATTCGATCAATAATTTACCTTATCATTGTATTATTAAACTCGCTGTCCCTTGGGCTACTGTGTTAAATAGCTTGGGATTTAGGTGATGTTGATATTCAGTCAATAATTTATTAAACAATTATATTAATAACTCGCTGCTCCCCAAGCAACTGGGTTCAATAGCTTAGGATTTACGTGATGTTGTTATTCACTTAATAATTTATAGAATTATTATATTATTAATTCAGTGTCCCACGGGTTATAAGGTTAAATATCTTGGAATCCAGGTTATTTTGTTTTCAATCAATAATTTTTTTTATCTATTATTAAACTCGCTGTTTCCCGGGCTAATGTGTTAAATAGCTTAGGATTTAGAATATTTTGTTATTTAATCAATAATTTGTTTGATTATTGTATTATAAAACTCGCTATCCATTGAGCTAGTAGGTTAAATAGCTTGGAATGTAGGGTATGTTGTTATTGAATTAATGATTTATTAAACTATTATATTACAAAATCACTGTCCTCCAGGTCGCAGGATTAATTAGCTTGGAATTCTGGGCATTTTGTTATTCAATTAAAAATTTATATCATCATTGTATTATTGAACTCGTTTTCCCCTAGGCTAATGGGTTTAATAGCTTAGAATGTAGGTTATGTTGTTATTTGATTAATAATGTATTAAACTATTATATTATTAAATCATTGTCCTCTGGGTTACTTTGTAAAATAGCTTGAGATTCAGATCATTTTGTCATTCAATTGATATTTATTATAATCATTGTATCATTTAACTTGCTGTCCCCCGAGATAATATATTAAATAGCTTGGGATTTAGGTCTTGCGATTTAGGTTATTTTGTTACTTAATCAGTAGTTTATTCAATTATTGTATTATTAAACTCGCTTTTCCCCTGGCTACTGGGTTAAATAGCTTGGGTTTCAGGTAATGTTGATATACAGTCATTAATTTATTAAACTGTCATATTATTACTCGCTGCCCCCAAGCTACTGAATTAAACGGCTTGAGATTAGGGTTATATTTATATTTAATTAAAATTTATTGAACTATTATATCATTAACTTGCAGTCCCCGGGGCTACAATATGGAATAGCTTGGGATTTGTGTTATTTTGTTATTCAATCAATAATTTTTTTAATCATTGTATTCTTAAACACTCTGTCCACCGTGTTAATGCGTCATATTGCTCGGGATTTAGATTATTTTGTTATTTATTCAATAGCTCATTCAATCATTGTATTATTCAACTCGCCTTCTCCTGGGCTTTTAAGTTAATCAGCTTGGGATTTAGGAGATGTTGTTATTTAATCAATAGCTTATTCGATCATTGTATTATAAAACTCGCTGTCCTTCGGGCTAGTAGGTTAAATAGCTTGGAATGTAGGGTATGTTGTTATTGAATCAATAATTTATTGAACTATTATATTAGAAAATCACTTTCCTTCGGGTTACCGGGTTAAATAGCATGGGATTATTGTTATGTTATTAGTCAATCAACATTTTATTGAACTATTATATTTTTAACTTGGTGTCCTATGGGTTACTAAGTTAAATACCTTGGGACTTAGGAGATTTTGTTATTTAATCAATAATTTGTTTGATTATTTTATTATAAAACTCGCTGTCTCTTGGGCTAATGTGTTAAATGGCTTGGAATGTAGGGTATGTTGTGATTTATTCAATAATTTATTGAACTATTATATTATTAAGTCATTGTTCTTCGGGTTACTGGATTGAATAGCTCGGGATTCAGGTTGTTTTGGTATTCAATCAATAATTGATTGAACTCTTATATTATAAACTTGCTGCCCTTCGGGTTACAGGATTAATTAGCTTGGGATTCAGGGCATTTTGTTATTCACTTAATAATTCATATCATCATTATATTATAATTTCGCTGCCAACCAGGCTAATGGGTTTAATAGTTTGAAATATAGGTTATGTTGTTATTTAATTATTAATGTATTGAACTATTATATTAATGAATCACTGACCTCTGGGTTACCATGTTAAATAGCTTGATATTTAGGTCATTTTGTTATTAATTTAAAATTCTACATAATTATTAAATATATTGAAGAGCTTGGAATTTAGGTTACGTTGTTATTTATTCAATAGTATATAAAACTATTACATTATTAACTCGCTGTCTCCTGGGTTACTAGGATAAATAGATTGAGATTTAGGTTATCTTGTTATTTAAAAATAATTCATTTAATCATTGCATTAGTAGATTCGCTGTGTCCCGGGTTACTGTGTTGAATAGCTTAGCATTTAGGTTATGTTGTTATTTGACGAATAATTTATTTATTCATTGTATCATTAAACTCGCTGTCCCCCGGGCTAATATATTAAATAGCTTGGGATTTAGGTTATGTTGTTATCGATTCAATAATTTATTGAACTATTACACTATCAACTCGCTGTCCCCTGGATTACTAGGTTTATTAGCTTGGGATTCAGGTTATCTTGTTACTAAATCAATAATTATTGTATTCATTGTATTACTAAATCACTGTCTTCCGGGTTACTGGGTTTAATAGCTTGGGCTTTAGGTTGTTTTGTTATTCAATCAATAATATATTTGATCATTGTATTATTATACTCGCTGTCCCTCGGGCTAATATGTTAAATAGCTTGAAATTTAGGTTAGGTTGTCATTAAATCAATAATTTATTGAAATATCATGTTATTCACTTGGTGTCCCCTGGCTTAATAGGTTCAATAGCTTGGGACTTAGGTTATATTATTATTTAATCAATAATTTATCAAACTATGATAATAATAACTTGCTATTCTCCGGGTTACAGGGTTAAATAGCTTAAGATTAAGGTTATCTTGTTATTTTTTCAATAATTTATTTTATGATTGGATTATCAAACTTGCCGTCCCCCGGGATACTGGGTTATATAGCATGGGACTTAGACTATGATATTATTCAATCAATAAATTATTGAACTCTTATAATATTAAATCACTGTCCTTCAGGTTACTGGGTTTAATAGCTTTGGATTATGGTTGTTTTGTTATTTAAGCAATCATTTTTATCATCATTGTATTATTAAACTCGCTGTCCCCTTGCTTATATGTTAAATAGCTTGAAATTAAGGTTATGTTCTTATTTAATTAATAATTTATTGAACTATTACGTTATTAACTTGGTGTCTCCCGGGTTAATAGGTTCAATAGCTTGGGATTTAGACTATGTTGTTATTCAATCAATAATTTATATAACGATAATATCAATAACTTGCTTGCCTCCGGGTTACTGGATTAAATAGCTTGAGATTAAGGATATTTTTTTATCCAATTGATAATATATTTAATCACTGTATTATTACACTTGCTGGCCTCCGAGTTACTGGGTCAAATATATTAGGATTTAGGTTATCTTGTTATTTAATCAATGATTCATTTAATTATTGTATTATTAAACTCGCTGTCTCCTGGGCTAATATATTAAATTGCTTTGGATTTAGGTTATTTTGTTATTCAATCTATAATTTATTTAATCATTGTATTATTCAACTCGCTGTTCTTCGGGCTACTGGGTCCAATAGCTTGAGATTTAGGTTATTTTGTATTTGATTAATAATTTATCAATGTAGGTTGAACTTCTCGTTCTGCTCTCCATAAATGTCAATATATATAAATCTTTATACTATGATAAGTATACGACCAATTGAGAGCTGGT
>JAPYYV010015164.1:0-14532 GCA_030522625.1 Copidosoma aretas
ATACTGCTTGTTGATAATGAGCCGGTACAGTAGGACTAATCTGGCACTACTAGGGGAAACCTGAGTAGCTCGTGCTATAGTACGGGGTAGCCCGGCTGTCGGGTATGGGTAATCCGGCACTAGTAGGGCTGCCGGAAAACTGTTCCAGAACGCGCATAGCTACACTACTGAGAGAGTACATCAATCTTCCACGTACAAATAGGTGGTTTGAACAGGTTGGGGATTTGGCATGTGTGAAACTTGCGTCGAGATGAGACGTATGGTTTCAGTTCAAAAAAGTCAGACTGTTTTACGTAAAGTCTCGTCTTCTTTCGTGGTCTACAATTTTTCGATGCGATCTGAAAGAGATACATGCGTGACACTCGAACCACGAACAACAAATTTTTGAGATGGTTGATCTTAAAATCAAATCAATGTATCTTTATCGATAGCATAGTGGTTGTCAGTATACATGTCAGCATACACTAGTAATTAATTAGCAATTACTACGACACATTAATGAGGGCAAATCATCGACATATTCTATAGACGTTCAGTTAAATACGCCTACTATGAAACAATTTTTAAAGTATTTCCTTTTATGAGACATCCGTTAATGAACAAAAATTAGGGTTTTAACTGTACAAAAACAAAATTTGTTGATTATAATAATTATAATTAAAAATAATATTTTAGTGGAACTCTGTCTTATGATGGGTGCAATTAAAAACACAACCTGAATTATGTGTTGCTCCTATGATGAGACGAATTCACATCGAACGTATCGCTAATAAAAGGGGTTAATATGTACATACAAAATATATAAATACATTTTTTTGTATTAAACATTCTGACCTTGATAGAGGTATGAACGCCAACAGAAATAGATATAATTGCATGTAGTTCATACTTTTAAAGTGAATTTGTTTCCGCGAGTGCACATTGAAATAATGTGGGCCTCATAAGTAGGGGCTATTGTCTGTCTCATAATAGGATACGCAAACCAATTTTCCGGCTCTGTCATAAGAGTAAAATTTTCATCATGTCAATATTTATTTATAAATTGTTTTTCTCCAGTCCAAATATACTTTGTAAATTATAATAATATTCAGAAAAGTCTAGTGCTTCTAGTAGTACCTACACTTGACGATTATTTCAGGTTATGGTAACTGTAAATTAATTTGTATATAATCTAATGCCCAAGAATGTTCCACAATAGGTCACTTTACATTTCTTTGCAACAGCTCCGGATATATTACTTAGCGATCGGGTGATATAGCGCCCATAACGACTTGCGTTAAGAATTTTTACAAGCACATACATGATTGTAGCTCAAGAAAAGAGTCCGATTTGGGAAAAGAGTATCATTTTTACAACTTTCGGAAACAGAAAATATTTAGGATTCGTTTTAGTAGACCATTAAAAATTTCAAAAGTCTCGACTGCCGTTTTAGATCTCAGTGACAACTTATAAGCTACAAAAATAGTTACTTGTTAAAGCTACAATAACGTAGTATAATAACTATTATAATATATAATACAGCTATAAGAATGTATAAAAACCAGCTGTAAATTTTAGATTTTTTCAGTGAAAAATGTAGCACAAACTTTGAGGAAAAAAAGATTTTCTTACATATGTTTGGAATACATGAATCATTACCACTTTTCAAAAAAAAATAGTCAAATTGAAAAAATCACAATAGTGGGATGTAAACTATACATATTAATATCAATTTAAAACAATTTTTTTTCTTTATAATTTGTTTTCAATTTTCAACAAAAAATATACATTACTTATAGCAACATACACATTTTGATTTCTATTTGATATGTACTTTTAAGTATTAATGTAGCTTATTATAGATATAACTGCAGCCCACTGTTTTATCTGAGGATGTTTCACTGAGGAGACTTCCGAACGCCTTAACGGTCCCATTTCTTTCAGAGACATTCGAGAGTATAAAATATTTTGAATTTTTTTTTAGATTTCTAGAAGAGACAGATACTGGTCGTGACTTCGAGAATTTTTTGGGGATGGGATTTTCCGAGACGGAATACAAAAATATTGAGACGAGACGAGAAATCTCGTCAACATTTACGTTTAGTTGAAAACGTGTACAATCGGGCTGCCGACCTTCCCGATTTCGGAAAAACTGTTGTAAAATAGTATATATACTAATTTTTTGAATAATTTCCATATGAATTTTTCGGATCACCAAAAGTATGACTACAATAATTTCATGATTGTAAATTATTATTAATTTAAACGTACTACTTGAATAATAAGAGGCGTATTATACAATATTTTTTCAATTTTGTTCCTTACGAAAAAAAGCGGACATCGAGACAGTGTTGCCGTCTGACGAATACTAGCACATCTCAGGCCGTCTCTCCCGCTTTGGATATTTGAGAAGTTTTTCAGCCTTAGTGTACGAGTCACATTGCGTATAAAAATAAAGATAAGAATCGAACATAAATATTACGTGTGTGCTAAACATTTAAACATTTTTTAGTGCCTTTATATCTGCATTAATATGTAGGACTCAAAATATGATTTCATTGATGAATTTTTGGCCCTGTAAACGTCTTACATGTACTGTTGTTATCCACAGATTATTTAAAAAATTTATTATAGCAGAGTACTGTAGCGTGGCCTGTTCAACAGTTTATATACGTCTTACAATTGCCGGCATTTATTTTCATAATCTGCGATTGTACATTGAATGCTTCAATAACAGATGCATATAACAAAATACTTTGTATACAAGAACAGATACAATAATATTTCTGCACCGGTGTTGCGGGATTTGATTACTTAATATTCAAGTGCATCTGTTAAATGTAATATTTACGTAATAATTTTTTATATTAATTATTGATAATTTACATTAATTCCAACCAAAACATACTAAATAATGATTTAGTCTCAGAAAGCAGAAAAAAGATCTTGAAATTCTGATAAAATCCAAAAATGTGTAGAAGATTTGATTTGTGTTTTTTTTTCTCTCTAAGAATAAAAATAAAGGCAGACATATTGTATACGTGGCACATTGTATGTACGCATATCGATAACATTTATTTTCTCGTACTAAATGACGATACAATTATTTTTAATATTAATTATTTCATAATCAAATATTTTTTTTATTAAAAAAAAATAAAATAATAGATGCCTGTCACAACACGGCATGTATAACGATTATTTTACTTTTTGTTAAATATTCAAAAAAGTACAATCATTATCTGTTTCAGTGATAAGTAAATACATGTCCAATTGCGTGGCTCGATCACATTATATATTTTAGTTTGTATCGAAATGTCCAGAAAATTTTTTTGTACTGTTATTGCAATTTTGATTCTCTTCTACTACTTTTATATATATCTGAATATTCATAACACAACAAATGTCATTGAGAGCCGTTATAATTAATTATCAGTAGCACACACTGTAACACTGGTCAGATCAAGATCAAAAACGTTTCTTAAACTTCATACATTGGTTTTCATATGACTTTTCACGATTTTTAAAAGCGTTATCATGACAATATACTAATCTTCTGGATGTATCACAGTGTAATGGAAAATTATTATATGCTATTACAGTATTTATACGTCTTTACAACGTTCATATCATTAAATATTAATCAGTAACTTTTTGATGAATTGTAAGTGACTGTAGGCTGTTTATTGTTAGTTGATACTGTATGCGGATGGCAGTGAGTACCTCCGTACTCTGATAGCCGCATTTCAAATTTGTGATGGGTAGTTGTATCAAAGTTAAATTTGTCACGTTAGTGGATGGTTTTTGAAATACTCAAAGTCATTGTGATTGATTAAACTATTATATAATATAGGGTGATACCCATATTTATAGAAAAATATTTCATCGAAAGGTAAATAGTTGCACTATTGTGTATCTCTTATTATTAGTATTATTATTATTATTATAAATTTAATTTCATAGAGTAATAGGTACTTGCGCATGCTCTGCCGGGCTTCGTTAAGATGTGCTATAAATATAACGATTGGTTTCTAACTTTTGACTGCTGATACCAACGCTACCAACGTACAACCTACAACTTGTGCGTGGGTTTTTTCAGGCACGGGTGATTTATTATGTTTGTAGACTCGAGAACCTCAAAGCAGATTTTATTGTAAATATACATATATATATTTGTGTGTGTGTGTGCGTATATATACATGTGTTTTGAAAATCGTAAATTATTGCTGTCTGATCAATATTTCAGGTGTAAGCACTGAGCAAGTATTTCATGGAGAAGATATATTGGACACCAATAACCTATTTTAAGGAATTCGGTTTAATATAGCGCCGTATTCCATTGTGCTTTCAAAATTTTGTGGTGGATTGTGAGAAACTTTAATGCTTCCTGCATTAGCGTCGCTTAGTAAGCCTTTGACTCTGGCATCCCACTTCTTATTCTCGTTTGAGTTTTCCTTTTCAATGTTTCTTTCTGAAGCAGCTACTAACGTATCAAACATCCATTTGCGAGCTTTATCCATATCATGTTCCGTAAATTTGATTGTTTTTCCAATGATCGACATGTATGATCATACATATAAATGAACGCCACAATTATTACCTTCGCTATCATAAGAGTTTTGTAATGGCACATCTTTGTGTCCACTCGGCCCAATTACATAGTGGCATATTCGCTATGTGTAATATTGTTTGGATATATCTGCATAAAAGAATTGGGGCGTTTGTTTTATGAAATTTCCCATTCAATAAATCAATGTAAATTATCTCTTTTGTTTTGAATAAAACAAGTACCAATGTCCAATGTCTGTTTTCACATTTAGGCATTAACCGGACACGTCAAAGCGGATTTTTTTTGAGCCCATCTGATAAATGAATCACTTCTTTTAGAACTAAGTAGCCATGTAAAAAAATGGATATCAAATATTAAAGGGTCTTTTTTATTTTTCTCGAAATCAAATATGTTTAAAAGATCATTAATAATATTATCATCAATCTGTTCACCTGCCATCAAAGTTTCTAAGGCCAATTCATTAATCAAAACGCCACAGATATGGAAAGATAAATTTCTCCAATGTGGTGGATATTGATGAATGTTTGTGTTTGCCCATGGTACAGGACATTGAAGAATGCTTTCCGCGGTAATGATGCTTTCAATAGGTATGTTTTGAATGATGTCTACATTGCTTTCCTTATCATTTTTACTATTTGTAACTAAGTGCTCTTTATCATTATTGCAAGAGATTTTTGAAACTGAGAAGGTTTCTCTTACATCATCAGAACCGAACATATTACCTTCAAGTTTATCTTGGGATTCGTTGAATCTATCGTCGCTAAGATCGCTTGGAAATCGCTTAGTTCACATTATGCTATCAATTGATGTATTACACAGTGAAAAATCATCTTTCTCTGTCATATTTGTAACATTATTTAGCGCTGCTTGTTTTAAAAGTATGTCGAATTGCGCTGTGTGCTCTTTTTTTAATTTTAGCTTCTTTCTCGAACTTTTATTGAACATGTCAGAGTACTCTTTTGCTTTCGTGATTTCCTTGTCTGTTATTATAAGTGCTCCATAATAAACACCTTTAATTTTTATTTTTTTCACTTCGTCTTTTACGGTTTCGTACAGATGTCCACATCAACCTTATCATCTCCTGAGGTGGATGGAAATTGGATGAACCACCTTGATCTCGAATGTAGTAGGCAGCCAGCAATACAGCTCTCATAGTTTCAAAATTTAATGGACCACGGAATTCATTCTTTAATAAATTTAATTTACTCCAAACTCTTTCCAGAGTTGCATTAGAATTAGGAATGCATAAGACATTTAATGCAAACTGTGCTAAATTTTTGAATAATGGTCGTTTTTCGTCATCTTGTACTTCTTTAATCAAAAACCAAAATTCATCAGCCTGTAGCGTTTTATCTATTTCATATTGTGTATCTTTGGAAAACTTGTAATTTTCTAACAGAATCCATTCAGAATTAATTGTTTGCTTTAAAGCATCATCATTATTCTTAAGCGCACTCTGGTATGTATGAAAAACATCGTCCAAGCTTTGATAACATTTTTGATGAAAATCTGTGCTCAAAGCGTTTTCACGATTAAAACATACGATGTAAAGAGATTTCGGATCATCTAGACTGAGCCTTTTTTTCATTTGTAAACATATATCGATGTAACAGTGCCTGAACTTTCTTAATAAATCTGCTTTACCTTGATCATTAATAACACTTTCATCAAGAAATTTTTTATTTATATCGCTAAGTGTCATTGATTCCATTTCTTTAAATTAAACCTCAAGTTCAGGATTAATTTTTGACAGTTGCTTTTTACTCGTGCATTCATCAACATGAGAGTTATTCATTTACAGTTTCAAGATTTTCTTATAAATTTTAGTCATAAGATTTCTATCTTTAGGAACTACTGGCGCGACTGACTGTAGAAGAACATTAACATCTATTAATTCTTGGAACTTGCAACAGAGTTGTGCTCACCTATCATAACGCTCGCATTGTCTGAACAAAACGCTGTTATTTGTGTCATATTGATACCACCATCCACGAAAGTTGTTTCAATTTTTTCGAATAGCGTTTGAGCATCTGCTTTACTATTTTCATTGCCATAAACGGGGACAAGTTCTAAAAGCGTATCAACTATTCTTTTTTTTTTTTTCATCCGGATACCGAACTGTCAAGCACAAATGTGATTCAATGCTTCGGTCCGTTGATTCATCAACTTGTAGGGAAAACTTTGTCTTCTTTAAAAGCTGAAATCAATTTTTCTGTTGGAATGGTGCTATAACATTTTGTAATACATCTGGAATTTCATGTCTACTTTCATCGGGTAAATCTTTCAAGGTTTGAGAATCGTTGGCTATATTTTTAAAGTTCCTTACGATATTTTCAGTTTGCAAAAAAGGTAAGTTTAAATCAGCACTCATCGCTGCTATTTTAATCTTTGCAACAGCGGCTTGTACGCTAAATTTTTTTGTCATTTTGCCTTTATCAATTTGGTGTGTATCGAATCTAAAATGACTTTTAATGGTCGTTTCCTTATTTTGACGAAAAGTACCACAACAAGTACATAGTACGTGGTCTTTGTCAACAGCATCTATATAATGTACGCGTTCTTTTTTGTATTCCTCCTTGTCATTAAGTTCCAAGCACATATCGTTTATGTGATGTTGGTCAATTTCCTCCGTTGATTGAATTTTTTCCTCGGCATTCGTTGAATTAATCATCACATGACACTCTTTCTCTTTCTAATGCTGACTTTTCTCAGGAATTTGCGTGATAGTATCGTTGGTTTCTGGCAACTCATTATTTTGACTGATGGTAACAGAGGTACAGTTATCAACAACTACAGAATTGAAGATACTTTGTCTAATTTCTTGAAATGTGTCTGGTGCAACTGCAGAGTCCACTCCTGTGTTATGACTCACCTCATTTATGGTTACATCCATTATCAAATCAACTTCACTCATATCATATTGAAGTATATTCTTAATATGATTTTGCGATTTAAGGTGTCGAACAAAGACATGCTCATGACACGAAAGAGGCATTTTACAGTACGTACAAAATGCGTCTTCGACTTTTACAGGATCAGGATGTTTAGCGATAATCTTGGCAAATCTGGGATCTTTATCCCATTTTGGATTCCACACAGACATGTTTGTAGTAGGTAATTTAACGAAAATCACGTAACGAATTTATAGATGACTTGTACCATAAACTATAAAATTTATGTTTTATACTGAAAATTTTTACAGGTTTTTCTGTAGCCCCCTCAAAATAAGTAAAAACTAGCCAACTACGTATATTATTAGTATTTTTTTAGAATATGTAACTGGACAAGAACTTTTGAACCAAAAATATCCCAGATGTCTGGAATAGAAAAAAACCTAAATTAATATAACAGTACTTCAGCATAAAGATTAACGCAGCTCGAAAAATGAAATCGAAAAATTTGATCAGAAGTATGACTATACTTATAATATTTTAGAGGTCGTTGAATCCGATTCCGTGGTCTATTTAACTCTATCACGTAACAATTTTTTATAACCTCCAATATTGGACGCAAAATACACAATAATCACTTGAATATTTAATCCCCTAATCAGTCATAAGAAACAATTCCGTAAAAATTTATGTCTGAAATTTGTCAACCTATTAATTGCATAACCTCTTCAATACAAACTTTTTAAGCCTAGAATACAACGATCACTGCAGCGTACCTCAGTAAATTGGATATTTTGCGGTGTATTTTCGATGATGGACTTTCTCATATTCTGACCACCTGATAATACAGCGCAAAATAGTAAAATTACCGGCGTACGTGATTCATGATCGTTGGATCATCGGTTTTAGGATAAAAAGTGTTGGAGTTGAGAGGTTATGAGATTAATAGGTTGACACATTTCAAAAATAGATGTTTACGAAATTTATCCTTATGAGAGATTGAAGGATTCGGTTTTTCGCGTTCAATGTTGGAGGTTACGAAAAATTATGACGTAAAAGAGTTACATAAACTTCATATTGGTATTCAGCGACCTCAAAAATAAATATTTAACATAATCAGGAGCCAGAGCAACTTTTTCCAATTGCTATTTTGGAGCTGTATATTGTTTCTAACTACGGTCAATAATGTCTCTTGAGGTAAATAAGGTTATTATCACTGTAGTTCCTGTCATCCTAGAACTCTGCCTACATTTTTATTGTACTGATGAGTTATCGTGAATACATTTTTTCAAATACTACGTTAGAATTTATAGTCACAATCATCAGCGAAGATGTCGAATTTGATTCCATGACTTAGGAAAAAAAAATGTCGAGTAGACTCTTCGTTCTTTAAGGTATATTATCGAGTTTCATCCCAAGTCACGACTTCTGATATCTCGCAGAATCAATCATTTTTTTCTATAATCTCTGTTAAATAATGATTAAGCGTGAGAGCAGTCGTGGCTCAGTTGGCTAAGGCGCAAGTCTTGGTCAGTTGAAGTAGAGTTATCCTACTGAGGCGCGGTTTCGAATCCCCGTCTGGTCAACTCGGAAATTTTTTCAGAGGCGTTTTCGGTTGGACTTTGTTCTCAAGTCTCGCGGCTAGTTCTGTACCACAGGGCGACCCGGAGGTGGGCTCCGTGGGCATTCTGGGTAGGGGCGGGACTACTTGGGGAAATGTGGGAGGGGTTATGGCGGGGACTAGGGACTAGGATAAGAGGTTTACAGATGAGGTTAGGATCAACACCCTCCACACCAAGGTTGGCAGAGGGTGCCCGTAACAATTAACTTGAGTTGATGTACGGGTAGGAAAAATGTAGAAAAAAAAAAAAAAAAAATGATCATACGCATGCGTTCGCAAATGATTCGGCCGTTGGCTGCCTCGGCGCCATCGGAAATCTTCCGCTCAGCTGAACCGCACGGGCGCGTCATTCGGTCGTTGGCTGCTTCGAAGCAATCGGAAATCTTTCGATCAGATGAAAAGCACGTGCTCGTCCATTGCTCCGATCGTGTCCGAACAGTTCCGAGCACTCCGATCCACGTTGGTGAACAAATTTCATGTTTTGACAGAATATGGCGTAATTATAAATCAATCATTATTTACATAGGGATACAGTAACGTAACGGAAAAAATGTTGGTTTTCCATGACTCGACTGTACGGATAAAATTCAAAATCGATTTTTTTTCAGAAACCTTTGCAATATCCTTACTTACCCCAGTGAGAAAACAACGTATGTATTGTTTTATAATTAATGCTCAAGAACCATCTCAAATGTATTTTATAGTACTATCTAACTCAAAGATATGAATTAATAATTATTATTAGTTAAACGCCGATTATGTCTCATTATTAGAAAAATGTTAATTAAGTAGTAGTAATGTCAGTGTATTTTGCAGTCAACGTAAATCCTAAATATACATATCCTATCCCGAGGGAAACATACAACTTTTGTAGTCAACGTAAATTCTACTAAATACATGTCCTATCCCGAGGAAAACACAAATTTTTATACTTCAAACGATTTTTAATAGTGGAACACTGGCTGCGTCCCTAGTGAGCAAAGCAGAGTTCGTAAAGGGCACTCATCCTACTAGAGCGATTACAAAGTGTCCCAGGGCTTTGTGATCACTGTGATGGGCAAGTTGTACTCTCGACAAAGTCTAATATTTCGTAACTTTGGCATGTAACACATTTTGCGTGCATCAGGATTGCGATGATGAACAATAATCTTGTATTGGAAAAAGTTTCTTTTAAAGCACGTTATTGGAACCAGATAACACTAGTGACATAAGGAAAAGACGAGCAATCGCCGTAGTATAGGTTATGAAGGCATGTGATTGTGAATTTGTGATAGTTATTGAGACGATAAATATATGATTAGCCAAAAAACAAAATCCTACTTGTCAATGTTGAACCTTCTTCAATGTTAATTGTTGCGATTCTGAAATCGTAGATTCTAAAAAAACAGTGGTGAAGAAGCTGCGTATTTCAAATAATGCATTTAATTGATGAGTGCATTATCTTTGCTGCGTGAAACATTTTTAAAAGCCACGAGCTTTAAGTACAAAACGTTACTTTCAAACAAATTTAATAATTTTTAAAAAAGAAGAAAAATTGTGTTATAACAATTGTACTAATATTTAATGATGAATTTTATTGTTTTTTATGGAGAATGCTTATGCATTTATTGTCATTATACCAAATGTATTTAGCTTCCTCATAGAGAGAGCCTTCTATCTGTAAAAAAAAAATTTTGTGGAAATACGTTAGAAATGTCTTATATAGTGTATAGAGTGAAAAAAAAACATTTTTAGACAAAGTCTGTCTGTGTGTGTGTGTGTGTGTGTTTGTATGTAATCAGTCATATCTCAGGAACCCAACGGTAGATTTAAATGATTCTGGGCTTAAAATATTTGTTTTCGTATCCCCATGGCAGCTATGGAAAAAAATTTAAGTTGTATACCTTATTAAGGTTTATTTCAACATTTGTATGGTCAAAAAACTGTTTTTATTTTTTATTTTTGTAAGGGTGAAAAAAATTTAATTTAAATTTTTAAATAGTAACATATGATAGTGCTTCAAAATAGCTCTACTTTCCAGTTTGAATCATCTTGATAAGTTACTTTGTTTAGTGTTTATTAAAGAAATATAAATATTTATGTGGAAAATCACTCATATCTCTGTATAAAATTGAAAAGTTGTGATGATAAAAAGATTTATTTTACTTATCCCTTCAGCTGCCTATAAAAAATTTGATTTTTATACCTGATTAAGGTTTGTGCAACGATGTCCATGGGCGAAAACCGTTTTTTTGTTACTCTTCTAAGGGTTTAAGAATAAAATTTCAATTTCTAAATAGTAACATCTGATAAAGCTTCAAAGTAGCTTTATTTTCCATTTTTAATCATCTTCATACGTTATTTTGTTTGGTTTTTATTAAAGAAATAGTAAGATTTTTGTGGAAAAGGAGTCATATTGTTTAAAAGATTGAAGAGTTATGATAATAACTGTATTTATTTAAATTTTTTATTTGGCCTTTCAAGTATCCAGGAATAAATTCAAGTTTTATAGCTCGGTTTGTATAACGATTTTTATGGTTTCAACCTTTTTTTTTTTGACTTTATTAAGGGTAATAAAACCTGATTTGAATTTCTCAATAGTAACATCCTATAAAGCTTTAAGAAAGCTTCATTTTCCATTTTGAATCATCTTGATAAGTTATTTTGTTTAATTGTTATGATGGAAATACTATAATTTTTGTGTAAAATCAGTAAATAATAATTTTTTCTACCTCGGGCACTTTTGCAACCATGGTATACACCCTCAGAAGAAAAAATATAATTCCCCACTTATGTGCATCTGACCAGGGGGGTCCCAACGATCCCTCGGGCGTTGCTTCGCAAGCGCCCTCGGGCCTAGGGACCGCCCTGGAGAGATGCACATTTGTGAATTATACTATAATAACGATCAATATACAGCTATCATAACTTATCCTTCTCTCTCATAACTGTAAACAATGTTAGTTTCAAATTACTACTTTCAGTGTACAACTAATCCGACCTTCGTTGAATGTAGTGAAATTATTAGAATAACGCATGAAATTACAAGCAATTTGAAATATTACCGTTAGCAAGTGCATTTTTATCATCATGCGTTTAATTTGTATAGCTTGAAATGAATATATATTATACACTTCAATTTGTCCAATAAAAAGATTAATTCATGCATGCAAATTTATATGAAAGATCGTCATTATTAGAGTCAAGTTTTTATAATAAAAGAAAGAATGTTATTTTAAAAAGATCTAGTTACAGCTTGAAAGAATAATAGCAAAGAAAAATATAGAGGAAGCTGTGTGCCAATTAATTTGCAGCTGTTTTTTGTAATCCTAATAAAGATAATACAGAAAATATTTGCTTTTGTCAGTAAGACTAGTAACATAACACACACCCACAAATTTTGTTTTTATTACCATCTAAATACGTAACTCTACAGTAAATTTCATGATCTGTCATCTCACGACATAAAATTTTCTAGAAAACCTATAAAAATAAAAACTACTTATTTAAAAAAATCAATTGATGAAAATGACAAAAAAAAAAAAAAGGAATCAAAGTTTAAAAAACATAACGGGTACAGTTTTTTCGAAGTGATATAAATCCTAAACCAACAAAAATCGGCCATGTTTAGTTGAAATCGGTGAAGTAATCCTGCGATACAATTAATTAAACCGCTGCCAATAAATGAGCACAAAGCTTCTTCAACAAAATTTTTCTCTAAGTATTTAACAAAAAAAAAAAACAATAAAATATTATAATAATTTTAAATGTGAAAAGAAGATATTTTCATGCTCCATGATGTGAGATTATTTTGAAAATAAGATTATAATTTTGTAGTGGAATCGCTTTTAATATTTGATGTTAATGGTATTTGGCTTTAAAGTATTATGAAATAAAAACTTTGCAACCACTATTTTTTGAAAAACAATTTTTGAAGATGACTGTATTTTATGGAATGAAAAAAAAAATTTATTTAAAAATACAAACTATTGTTCACGTCGTTATTTTGTTACTAACAAAAATATATATTTTTTTTGATAATTTACATAATTTCTAGTATTTTTGGAAGTCTTAGATTTATTTTAAAAATCATTAGTTGAAATAAATTTTTTTTTTCATCTCTTTTTCATTATAGATATCCTATTTTATAAGCACTAAAGAAAGTTAATTAAAATTTTTTTGGGGGCCTATGCAGGTTATCGTCAATAAGAATATATTTTTGTGACTGAATTTAAATATATTTTTTTTTACTTAAAGTAGTCAACTGTTTGGCAATCACCTATATAAGCCTGCACGATGGAACGAAAGTAGGAAAATAAAAAAATATTAATAAAATATACGTAAAATTATTGTATGTATTGTACGATTAAAAAAAATAGTATTGAGAAATATGTTTGTCTACCTCGTAAGATATAAAAATAATTAATAGAATAGTTTTAAATACCGTCGAAAATTTAAATAAAAAGTGGGAAAGTTAGCCTAAAAGTCGTTTAATCGAAGCAGAACCATGTAATCTGTGCTCAAACGTGACAGGAGTATGACGTGAATGACTGTCAATGAAGTTCAAAATCGTCAATTACTGTCTTTATTTTTCTTACTGTGGACATCTATTTCATTTTCTACTTCGATTTCTATAAAGAAACGAAACTAAGAAACATTCAGTTACATTTATATTACGTTATTTCTAAAACCAACCACCTACAGAGTTAAAGGTTATTTTTTCACAAGTACTTAACGCATGTAGTTCTAAAAAGTCTCGAGATTGTACACATTTTTGCCAGTACGGGCGCTTCAATTGCTGTTCTTATCCCCCTCCAACGACTTGTACGAAGGGAATACACCCACCCGCACTCTTAAATTTTTTTTTTACTTCATCTAAAATCGTTATTTTTTAGGAGTATCGATGGTCTTCCTGATATTCTTGTATTTATCATTCTGAAGAAGCGTTCGAAAGTGTTAAAATCAATTAAAAAAAAATAATTGATTTTCCACAATTGAAGAAGTCGAATAAAAGAAAAAAAATCATACCTAGATATGACGGATTTTATGCATGCAGACATATACACTCATTCAATTTTTTCATTTTTATTCAACTATGTCTCTTTGTAACAATTTTTACTATCTTTCATATTTTCTAACATAAAATATCACAGAACGACGATATAAATGAAAAAAATTAGATCCTTCGAAACAATCAATTTTTAAAAATTGAAAAAATCGAATTTATAAAAAAATACAGTGAAACGATAACTTTCTTTTTTATACCAGTAAGAATCGAGAAACAAAAGATAACTAATTGAAATCATTCGAGACAATCCTGGGAAATAACTGATTATACAAATAAACACATACATTAACATAATAGCACAATTTTTTTGTACTTCCATGCAAATATTGCAGCGTCCCTTTTTGTATGGTTTCTTCGCGAGTAAGCGTTATGTCGAACAATAAACAAATTTACCGCGGAATACCCCAAATCGAGACCCAACACA